>CM063244.1:11098399-11233101 GCA_032158295.1 Pycnopodia helianthoides | reverse complement strand
GTGAGGGTTGCGTTAAAATCAAGATTTGGTCCGTCAGCACTCCTGTATTGTGCGTCATGGTCCGTCAATGTCCACATACAAATTTACGACTACGCGAAGTACCTTGTCATTTTGCGTTTCGTGTAGACCGTAATGGTATGGGTATAAAATAATTGTATCAAGCGATCAATCAAACATTCAATCATCAACAATTGACAAAACAAACACGCACATAAACCAAATTAAATATACTCCTTTATTGCATTCAGAACCAGCATTTGCTTTTCGCATACCGCTCCATTTCCCATCAATATCAACGACTCTTTCCATTACCACGCAACGTTTAACGTTTCACAACGAATCTGTAGGCCCTTTTCGAAACAATGACTATAGACAGATTTGAGAGCCCAAGAAAAGGGATACAGTGTAAAAAAAAAAAATTCCCAATTGTGACCTGGGGTTGTTGACTTCCAACTTAAGGTATTTTGAATGACATAGGCCCTGAAATAAATGGTCCTATTTGCCGAGAAGTGTTGGGACATTTTTAAAGATTGATGCTCGGACGTTTGGAAAATTACACTGGTGTAGGGGTGTTTTTATTTGGAAGGAGAATTACTCGACGGGCCCTGGGACTCCCCATATTAAATTGAGCAGAGGATAAAAGTCCAAGAGTCAATGAATAATTTTCCATTTACTGTGTAGAAAGCAGTGAGACTTCTAAGTATTTTTGAATATTTGGCATTTTGCACTGTATGCTTTAGGAGTTTATTTAGTGGGGTGCACCCAGAAGCTGTGGTTTCGAAAAGGGCTTTAGTCTGGCTCTCTCATTCGTGTTCCATACAACATTACGTAAGCGAGTGGGGAAACACACAACTCATATTTCCAGGGTTAGAAGACGCGAGGTGGAGTCTAATCTCAACCTTTTTCTTGTTACATCTTATACAAAACCATAACCTCGTACTCATAAACCCATCGCTCTCGCCGCACTTTTTTTTTTATCCGGACTGCATGCCTTGCTCTCTACATACACAACAATCGATCGTCATGCTGCTTGTTCGTGTTTGTGTACCCATCAGTAGCAGCGATGTGCGTCTTTTGTGTGCCCTTTTCAAGAAATGGTGGGTCAAAAATAAGTTGGTAGTGCGTCAAATGTGTAGCAATGGAAAAGTGCATAAATAAGTTGCTAATTTCTGAATAGCCCATCGGGCTACTAACATAGAAGCACGTTTGGCTAGCCGCGCAGCACTCCTGACTAGTGTTTGCACGCCGCCGGGCTAGTGTCCAAATCGAACCTTGCTATAAAACCTTTTAGCAAAATATAGTCATTTTTAGAGGACTGTTAACATGCTCCAGGTTGAAAGTCACTGACCCCAGGTGAACAATTTTCGACAATTTTCAACAACCCATAAAAGCCATGACCTACAAACCTTTGATTTACAGAAAAAGTTGTGCGTTTACATGAGGCTCCGCGCCTGAGTTTCTCTACATTGTGGTGCACCCTGGGGGACAGAATCTCCTGCCAAACCAGTTTATGCACGGTTGGTTTAGAACGTTTTATTAATAATATGTGGATTTGAGCTCCTAAATTTGAGGGGATAGAGGAAGCACTAAGAGGTGCGTGGATGACGGGATTCTAACGTTTCGGCCTACAAAGTAATTTGCAATTTTTAAAAGAGTCCACAGATTAATTTGGTTCCACATACTCAAAAGAGAGATTTAATGACAAGGTATTACCACAGTTTCTTATTAATTTATAACGGGATAAATTATCAGAAAGATCAGGTGCATTTTAATGTAAAATTATGTCCATCCGTCTTGGCCGATGCGGTGGTTTTTCTTTTCCATTTTACTTTTAAACAATACGTCATTGAATTCTTTGCAACACGTAAGGGCTGTCAATCACTCTGCCAGGGCATTCGTAGAATTTTCCCCTGAAAATGAAACTTCGTTCCTTCGAAATATATTGCTGTATTGCATGCTGTGTTTCCCGATCTCGTTGGTGTCACAGATTTCCACTCAGATAAACGACACTCTGTCTTTGGGGCTGCCTACTACAGTCATCCCAAGCACGCCCTCCTGAGCTGACGACTTAAGAGTGGAGCCTGACCGCTGTGAAGAAGACCATTTTCCCCAAAACTTGAGCCCTGGTAAGTTAACGTCTTACTTATCATATCCATCAAGTCGGCCTCAGTCTTATTAAGTTTGGATCTGATGAAAAAAATCGCAAATTTATAATTTCACAAGCCAAACAACAACACCATCCCAAAGTTTTGAAGTACACTTTTTTTAAACTTTAAATTGGCTCACACACACAAAAATACTCTCATCTCACTTAAAACAAATTATAATTATAACCAATATTATAATTTATCAGTACAATGGCTTATTTTCCTAAGTAAAGATATTGCTAAGAAGTAAAAACACGAAACTAATAATTAAATAATTTGTGATGCACTCGTATTAGATATAGACCCTTTATAAAAGTGGAACAATTTTTACAAAGGTCTCCTCACGTTAGAATGGTATAAAATGACAATGTTTTATTTTTATACCCTTCCAGAGCGCAAATTTTGTCAAAATCCACAAACATCATGCGCATCACATTAAAACAAATACTGGGTCCGCACATTTTTACGTAAGTTTTTTTTATAAGTTCATTCCTGAATTTCGATGATATTCAATTAAACTCACATTGAATTTGACCTTTAGACTGACGAAAAAAATCGCTTTGAAACGTACAGAATCGTTTGCTATTTATATCAAATTACATAAAGTTTCGAATTTTGCTCTGAAAGGGTACCAAAATGTAAATTGACACCATTTTAGCCCTGCGTGACACCATCAAAACAAAAAACTCGCATGCTTACACCATCGGACTTAAATCCACACAGTCCGTTTGTATTAGCGTGTAATTCATTTTTTTGGAGAACCCAATCACTTTCAATTGGCCCAAAACCTTTAAATATAGACCCTTTTGAGTAAATAAAACAAATAACAGCACAATTTTCTTTTTAGATGAGCCCACATTTGTCTATGTGTATATTTTATACCACATGGTTCAATTTACCTAGCAGTGGCCATTAGCCTCAATGAGGTCGTTCACACGCCGTACTAAAGTTGGTCTAACTCAACTTAGACCGGTTCTGGTTCAACTTTTTGGCGTCTGAACGCAAAAAAAGTTAGACCTGATCAGGTCTAAACCCCAAAACTTAGACCGTCCAGCGGGACGGACGGTCTAAGTCTAAACCGGTTCGGGTTTATCTTTTAACACGGCGTGTGGACAGAATGACATCCGGTTTAAGTCCTCCACGGTGACTGTTGACCTGAAAAAGACGCCTTCGTAAGCCTCAACGAACACGTGTCGGAATGAGAGAAAGCGTGCGTCTTTCGTTCGGGTTATTTCCATTTTGCTCACCTGTAATTTAGGTCCGTTTTCACAAAAATCTCTCTGAATACGATCGTGTATAAATTTGCAATAACGCTTCATTTTCAGCCATGTCAGTTGGTTCCTGCTTGAAAATCAACACGTCAATAAACGTAGTGACCGGACGGTAAATTGGAGTATAGCCTATCCAGAATTTTACAGATCACAAAAATGCGTGAAACTCCAGACATCAATATACCAACACGTCTACAATCTCCAAGATTGCCATTTCCCCCTATTAAAACATTTAGCGCATAACGAATTTTCCTATTGGCCAATAATATCAATGTCCTACACATCAACCAATAGGAAAATTCGTTATTGGCTGCCTGGCAGAAATACCTTCACGCACGTGCTCTGTATACATGTAGTCAGTACATGTGTACATTGATCCACAAAAACAAACGTTGAAAGTCATCACCACAAAGAAGACGTGGAAATGCCAGCAGAAATACAAGGAAGAATAGCATGCAAAATGGTCGTGTATATAAGGAGTTCAAACAAGGAAATTATTGCGCATTTTGCAGTGTTTGCAGTGCCGATATCCTGTGGAAAAAAAAACAAATGGACGGGGGGCTGAAACGAAAATAGCAACACTTCGGCAGGGACGATCGGATGGCATCATCAGGACATTGGAAAAAACGCAATCTAAAAATGCGAGGTATTTAACACCCGCTCTGTTATAAAATTCCTGTTTAAAACAGCGCTGGCAGTTAAATAGACAGGGCCCATGCGTGTGCTTTTGTGAATAAACCGGATGTTGTTGTGTTGGGTCACAGTGCTGTTTGACCTCTTAAAACCAAAGATAAACCGTATCGGGTTTAACTTCGAGCTGTCTGAACGCAAGGTAGCCTTGATATCAAGGCTGTGTAGACAAGTACTCTAGCTAAAACCATAGAGCAAGGATACTAAAACCTCAGCCGCCCGAATGCGATACAACCCCAGTCCCCCGACTGACTCTAAAAAAAAAATAGCACACCGCACTTTCACCATGCACACACACACAGCGCCTCTATGATGTAATGTACGCAGCCCCCCACACACACACCGCTATTCCACACACCGCTATCGCCCACAATCCTAGCTCACGCACGGGCTGGGATTGTGGGCGATAGCGGTGTGTGGAATAGCGGTGTGTGTGGGACTGTGGAAACAAGCTTTTGCGTGCTTCCTTGGGTGAGAGCGTGGTGTGGTGTTTAAAGACAGTCGGGGCACCGGAACAGGAGTTGCATTGCATTCGGGCATCGCATTTGTGCGGCTGTGGTTAATGCACATTTTTAGCTTTATAGTAAGCAAACTATTACACAGCCTTGCAATCAAGGCTAAACGCAAGGCAGTTTTATCTTTACGACCGCCTCCCCGCTGCTCGTAAAGTTAAACCGGTTTGGGTCTAACTTTAGTACGCTGTCTGAACATGCCCTATTATGAAACATGGCCGACAATTCCTCAGGGAATTCCGGGAGAGCTGGTCATTGATGGATTTTTTGGGGTGAAAAAGACCCCGGATAGTAACAAAACATTTTACCATGCTATTTGGCTATTTGCTATTTTAGATTAAAAAAACACACAAAATGGCGGAGTACTGATTACTTAATTAAAAACGGACTGTTGATTGCCGTACGATGGCATCACGCAGGGTTTTAACGTAAGGGTAGAGACTTACAAGTTATTTCACCTCTTTCAAAGGGACTATTTTTTATAATAGAAGAATTACTGCGTCACATAACTGAGTTTGACCTTAGAGCCCCTCTCTGTAACTTCTCAGATTTGGTGTCTGCCGTGATGTCTGAACTTCTTTATGATAAAGTTCACAGAACACATATCCGTGTCGGGGATCACATATTGTGGCGATGCTTGTTTGGTTTGTATTTCCACCACGCAATCGTTATAGACGTTGATGACAATGTTAATGAAAAGATAAAGACCGCAGAAGTGAACTGGGATTGGAGACATTTTGAGAGAAGGGTCTTGAGGGCCGCACACAAGGACGACTATTACACCAGGGTTTTCTACAGCGACAGCGTCATACGAGACAACCCCACATACTTAGTCAAACAACGAGCTGAAACTCATCTGGGGGGTCCCAATAATAGAAAAAACTGTGAATCGTTTGCAACGTTTTGTAAAACTGGAGAGTGGCATAGTAGGCAGAGTGCTTTGGTGAGACGTGTCCGTTGGTGTGTAAATACTATTTCTTTCCTTCTTTGGTTTTTATTTTGTTTTGCTATTTGTTATTCTAGGGATTGTACTAATAAGCCGTATGGGACAGTTTTGATTGTATTACTTGTTTGGATTATAGGTTTTTTTTATGGTTTGGGGTTTTTGTTTTTTGTTGTTGCAGGCCTTTACGGTTTCAAGTACGTGTTAGAGCAGAAAACTGAAACTATTATTACTAGTAGTATTAGTAGTATTATTATTGTTTACCTTTATTTATAACGTGGAGTTTTATACTGTGTTTCATGCGAATCGTGCACTAGAAGGGAATCTGAATGGTCGAGCGACATGTGAAAACGAACAAAAAAAGCTTTAAAGGAGTGATTTAAACGGCAACCTGCACACAATTACCGTAAAATTTACGAATTGTACGTTACGTTCGACCAATCCCGTAGATGGCAAAATCTTTATAGCCATCAAATTGTGTGGTAACTGTTTTGACATCACATACTGGCAGGTGGAACACAACAAAACAAAAATACTACTGCATTCTTTACATGCAATTATTTGCGAAAGTGTTTACAACCATTCTCAAACTCAAATATGAATCCCTGTTATGGAGGCATCTTATGTTCTTTCCTTTGTCCCTGTAAACATTTCCCCATAATTATACCATTATGTTGTGTGGAGCACCAGAGTGTTTAGAATTTCTCTATGGAGACCTTTTGTTTGCCCTTTTTTGTTTTGTCCATGGTCTCCATAAGGTGCGAATATGAGCACAGCATCACATTCGCTGGTCTTTTCATCCTGTGTGATGCATGGGTAACTCAAAACACACGGTTTCCCCCACCCCACCAGGGATATCCACGAAAAATAAACTGGATATGAAAATTGATTGGTACTGTACATAATATTGTAGAAAAACACCACTTTTATTTAATCAGTCTTTGAGCTTTATACGAAAGCCCAATAGTGCCATAGCTATTTTTTTCTTCTTCAAAAGCAGTTATTTATTATTTCCAAAAACCGTTAACTGCTTTTTAAAATAAAAGTATCTGCTTTTTAAACTTAAATAACTGTGATGGCACTAATCATCCACACAAACGTACCTTAGAAATGCTTAGCTTTTGATAACTTTCGCGAAACAAAACGCTCCGCCATTTATGAGAGTCAAGATTTTGACTCCCATAAATGGCGGACATTAGTCTTATTTCCAGTCGCAGCTGTTGAACTACGACTGAGCAATTATTTTATTAAAAATGTTACGATTACCATCTGTTTATCGTATTCCAATAAATATCCAGTTAATAAATGAATGAAAAAAAGAAAGAAAAAACATACGTTAAATTAAGTAGCAAGTCCCCACGTCTCGGTCCGTCCGGGCGTCCAGGGACGTACCAGCAGCAGCAAAACCCCGCGGCCATACCACCCATAGACCTCCCCCTGCATGCTGCAGTACAGTAGACGACGCGAATCAGGGTTCTCGTACAATGTATGATTTTAGCGGGGCCAACCTAGTAACACCGATGCTTTGTGTGGTGTAAGAAGGTCTGGTACCCGTTGACGGCTTGAAAAACGTATACATTTCGCGGGCCATGTCTCGGGGGTCAGAGGTCATTGTTTTTTTTTTAATTACCATTTACTAATTATAACACATTAAAGGTGTTTTATTGCAAGAACAACTCTTAATAAGTATAAGGAACACCTCCAAACAGTAAAATTTCATGAGATTTGAAGGCAACGTGTTCCTTTAACATTTTTAAACCCAGACCATCAGCTCAATTGAAGGCATGATTGTACGTCTACAGTCTTGTAAATTAACTAATAACACTTTACGTTGTAATTAATTGGTAAAGTTTAAAACCAGGAAAATAAAATTATTTCTGTGCCCCGACTGGCCCTCTTTAATGACTATGATAGCAGAGAGCGATAAGAGAGCGGGAAGGGGAGAGGGGGAGGGAGAATTATACATGCACATAGAATAAAATGCACTTACTAACGTGCTGTTAAATAAATCCCTCCAAATTCCCTATTTGATATCTACATAAATCTTTTTCAAATGAAAATTGTACACTCGTACATCCTCCATACAACTTTGTAAAATAATTCAATTAAATATGGTAATTAAATAGCTCAATCTTGCTTGTTTGTTAATATAAGTATATTTCTGGATAAAAAAAAAACATGAGTGTTTTTGTCAATCTTGCGGGTACAACCAGGGTCGGATTTCCTGCTTAGTTAAAGTGGGGAAGAAGAAAAAGAAAACAGTTTGGTTTCTTTACATAATAAAACTTAAGGTTGCGAGCTGACCACGCCCTTTATGGATAACATTATTTAAAAGAAATTCGGTAAACTCGCTTCTAAGGTCCCAGGATAAAACTGTTTACATAACTCTGTTATTGATCTATGTTATGATTTATTATGTCTCCCAGAGGCCAGTGGGAATTACTGATCCCATGACAAAATAATTAAGACAGGTAAACTAATAAAGTAACACTGTCGGGGAAAGTTGGGAAATTTGGATGGAAAAAATTAAAAAATTTGTCGTTTATATGGAATTCGGTTATTATCTGCACATTCAAATTTGTCATTAATTATATTTAATGATAGGTTTATAAAATTGTTCAGAATTGTATTCCTATCGGTGCCTTAAGCACCCACAGGGAAGATATTATGTTGTGCCCTTTCGGTGTGGATATAATGGTGCCTTTGCGAGGTGGATATAACTGTCCTTTTTTTGGGTGGATACTGTGCCTCAAGTTAAATATATCTTTACATGTAATTATTTGTTATGTATAAAAACGATTGAAATCCTGCAGTGAGGGCCGCTGTCAGCAAGTGCTGACAATTTTATTTCCATTGTTTAAACAGATACTTGAGCGATCTTTTTTTAACGGAAATGCTATTTAAACTTGTTGATAATGTGTTTAGTTGTCATTTAAATGTGTTTTTGATGTGTTTACACTTTTAGATTTGTCGTAATCATTGATCCAAAAATTAGGCCATAACCTCAAGGTTTTGAAAAACTATAAACACTTCTGCCGTCGTCGGCGCGCTTTAATGTGACGTCATGTGTGGGAATTAACTTCACGTAAACAATAGGACACCGTCGTTTGCGAAAGAAATTAGTTAATTAAATTGTTTTTACAAAGTTTCTTGGGTGCTGATGGGATAATATGCCATCATTATGTGCCGTTGGTGGGTGTCCGGTGAAACATCCAAATTCGATTTCCCCCAATTTCTAATACAGGGGATCGTTTCGATCGTTGACAACACTCGATCCAATTTACAGCACACTTTCCACAGATAGCTATATGAATGATTTGTCCCAGCACAGCGTGAGCTACAATAATTTTGGCGTCATGGCCTCATGTAGCCACCTGTCCATCTGTTTCAGGTCAGTAAACTCAATCAGCTATATTCACTAAAGCCTGTTGTTAGAGTAAAGGCCCTTCTTGAACCCAAACTGTTATCTAAAGCTTTTTATTTAAAGCAAGCCCTTTTTAAATAATATTGAAGACAGTATAAAGCCTTTTACACGGCAATCAGTGTGTTTCTGAGGCCGGTGCAGTAGTCATCAAGTTTAGACCGACACTTTTCAGATCCTTAAGTATATTGTGTTTACATTATAGGTCAAAATCAGGAAGACAAACCCTTGAGAATTAAACAAATTTGAATGTTTATTCTAAACTTATATTTTAAAAATTTGAAAAATTAAAAAATTATTGGTTGTGCTGTTAATCTGTGTTAAATCAATCTTAAAGAAAACTTAGGTACACCACTCTTGTATGATTGGCAAAAACTGTGCTCTTTCCATTGCAATGCGTACATACTGCACAGTGGTATAAAAACACCACTCCCACACATGACGTCACACAAAATTGATGACGACACGGGGCTTTTCGCGAAACTAAACGAAAAGCAGCGTTGAGTCGTTCTCAGAATGATTTTGTTTTATTTATAAAACATTCTTATACGATGTGAACTGTATGTCTGTATTCATTTAGCGCTTCTAATTTAATTTCAGCAAATAATACGTTTTCTTTACTCTCGTTCAATAGATCTTTAACAACACTGGTCAGCTCACATTCCATATGTCATAGAGGGGGTGTCAAACCACATGGGTTAGTGATTTGGTCTGGAGGGGCAGGGAAAACTCTGCCAGCATTTTTTGTGTACAAAATCGGTACGTCAATTGTCAACGGTAGATGAAACCAAATTAGGAAAAAATAATTAAGCAAACAAATAAGCTCAAATTAATCCAGGCAATACCTGGATCATGTTAGCCAATGTGCAGGTGTTGTGAAGGCAGGTGCAGGTGCCAAAAAAGGCCCCTCGCTTGTGGGTTTTAATGATGTCATTATTCAACAATATAACTATTTTATAAATATTTATATAATAATACTCGGGGTAGTGATGTATGTAACAGGTCAAATATAGATGTAATAAAAGAATAGTAACTGTTGTATTATATAACCCAATAAATGTTATATTGATTGATTGATTGATTGATGTAAAAGCCACCTATTGTGTTCATTAATTGCACTGAGACATTATTATATAGATAAGCTATTGCTTTTTTGTTGGTGTATGTGATGTCATTTAGAATATGAAATAAAAGGAGTTGAAGGACAAAATCTCAGTACTGTCTCTCATTTGGTAGTGCACTATTACGGTGGTCCTGAAGGGACATCACACCTCACATAATATCTTCCCAAATAATTGCGGTAACTTCTTGCAAAGATCAATTGTTTGCAAAGATTTTTTTGCGATAGTATTTGCGACATTGACATCGCAAATATTTGCGATGTGTGATGTCCCTTCGGGGCCACCATACACTATAGATACGGGGTAGTCAGGTTTGTTGACCAATGAACCTTCTTAATAATGTTCTTATTCCTGGTATAGCCAGCCATCTAGCCTCTTCTCAAGACGTTTGGTCAACGTCCAAACCTCACAACCACAGAGCAGAACGGACTGTTTAATTTTTAAATTACTACTGATAAATTCCAAAAGCGTTGGGGATTTTCTTAAGTCTAAAGTCATTAAGTTTCCAGAAATTCTCTGTACACGACAGTGAAACCTCAGCAGTGCATGTTTTAAAGGTACACGTTGCCTTGGATCGGCCGAGTTGGTCTATAAAAAGCGTTTGTAAACCGTTTGTTATAAAATGCATATAGTTAGAAAGATGTTTTAAAAGTAGAATACAATGATCCACACAAATATGCCTCGAAATTGCGTGGTTTTCCTTTTACATCGTGAACCAACACAGTCGGCCATTTTATGGAGTCAAACTTTTGACTCCACAAAATGGCCGACCGCATCATCGGAGGGTTCTTGAAAGTCTGTGTGACTAGGGTGGTAATCCGTACTTGGTGACAGTGTCTCCTTAGCATCGCTGAACGCACCAGGCACGTCCTCTTCTGAGCTGCTGGTGTCACTGACAGAGTCAGACCTGCTGGGTTTCCCATCCTTGGGTGGAGTAATCCTAAACTCCAGCTCCTTCACCTTCAAGATCACCGCCCCCGCCAGGTGATGGGTCATTCCTTTGGTTTTTGTTTTTGTTGGGGCTTGTTTGGGCGCCTGTAGGCGTGGCTGGGGTCTCCAAATGGGGGAGGTTGCTGAAAGAGGAAGTCAAGAAAACACCGTTGTGGGCAATGTAGGCAACTTGAAAAACAAACTTAAATTGATACCATGGAAACTTGGAACAGGCTTTAATAGATTTTTAAGGCTATTAAAAAAAAAAAAAAATCAGATTCTTCAGATGGCAAACAAATCAGAAATCAGATTAAAGTAGGAAGAATATCAATGCCTGAAGTTAAAAAGCAGATCAGTTGCGTGTTCTGAAGAAAATAAAAACCCCACTATACAACAAAACAATTGTAACCACACAATAAATGAGCATCACTTTGACTCGAGCAATCACAAGTAGCAATTTACAGAGCTAGATATTTTTCACTGCAAGCCTCAATTTGATCACACTGGTTTGATTGGGAGAAAAAAACTTGAGATGGTGTGACAAAAATCTCAACTTAGGACTCACCCTAACATTTTGCACACCCCACATTTGCTGAGGGCCAGGAGGGAAATAGCCGGTCACAGCACCGTTGTCATAGTTACCGCATCCCATTCCTCCTCGATGGTTTGGTCGCCCGCCTCTTACTGCAGTGCCTGAGACTGAGTACATACTACAGTAGACCAAAACTAAGTTAGCGGAGAGAATAAATAAAGTCAGAAACTGAACAAAGGAGAGAAGGAGATGAAATTTGTTTTTTATCGTCAAGAAGTTTGGAGGACCATGACAATGAATATCAATTGAAAAAACCTGACCTGAAATTGAATTGAGGTCCACGGAGGCCATGGCCTCTGTTGCCCGTTCTTGGCCTTGGTGCCACTTCAAAACATCCAAGTAAACTTTCAAGATTTTCTTAATGGAAGTGCCCTTTGCAAAATGAAAATGGCCTATACCTTTCGAAAACGAAATTCATTGCCTACAACACCATATTTTGCATAAAGTTTTGTAAAGAGAGTGAAATGGTTTGCTCACCCTCGTCCTCTGGATCCGTCGCTGCCAGCCCATTCACCAAGGACAACTCCAGTCGCCCCCCAGGTCCTGCTGTAGGAGGGAGCTTGCCTACAAGGACAAAGGAAAAAACATCAATCAGGGATAACAAGTCTTTCAGTTTTTCAGTCTAAGAATATTAGGGAGGCAATGGCCTCCAATGCCTTTCTTTTTTTAAATGGATTGAATTTTTTTTTTAAATACTACAGATTTTAATTTAACCTTTGATCATGTTGATATTAAAAAAGATAATGATATTTCTACCACTAAAACAAAACCCTTTCTACAGGCTGGCAAAATGCGTTCATGGTCCTTAACTAAACAAATATGTATAGTAAAAATAATAAACTACAAAACCGATTTTTAATTTATTTGAAAAGGAAAAGGAAATTAAGAACAAATTAAATTCATTAAAATAGAAATAAATTTCTATATGGTTTATGTATGATATGATATTGCACCCATGGGCGTCTCAAAGCGCTCATTATTTTTTCTAAAAGTATGCGGAGCTTTGTTCAAAATTTATATCTGTAGCACCATGTTAAGGTTCACAAGGTGCTGTGGCACAATCTGCAGCAAACGAAACCCGTCTCCTAACCAAAAGTGTACCTGGGTTCTTTTACATGCATCACACAACACATGGAATGTACGGTTTTACGTCTAATTCAAAGGACGAAGCAATAATGGTAAAGTGTCTTGCTTAAGGACACAAGTGTCAAGACCGGAACCCAAACCCACTGTCTGCTGATCAGAAACACCAGAGCTTGTGTCCACTTAACTGCTCGGCCACAACACACCAAGCATATTGAATGGTCAGTCAGTAGGAGGGTTGACTATAGTATTGCTTAGACACATTTATTACAATGATATCAGACAGTGGTCTGGGATATCATCTTATTATACAAAATAATTTCACAATTTTGTTTGATATTTCTCAAGGCAAAGAAAAGCATAACAAAGTTCGAGAGTATAATACTGAATGTAACAATTCATATGGAATGTTGAAGTAATTAAAAATTACAATAATATTAACAGTGTGCATTCAAAATTTGGCATATCTGCCATAAGTGACATGCCAATTGAGGTTTGTTCTGCATGAGACTTTGAAAGAAAGAGCCAGTAAAGAACACCTTGAAATGAATCAGGGTTCTCTTCATGAACCACCTAGCGTATCAGTCTGATACACGCAAGTTACTGGCCGATACGTGCACATTTTTTTCTTAGATTTAAAGATAAAATTCACAGATATCATAAAATAAAACAATTTAAAATGCTACAGATTGCACAGTGGAGCTTCTAGAACCAAACATACACAAGTAAAAACCATTCCAAGGAACTAATATAAATTCAGCGTGCTATGGCCAAACTTAAACAATTTTGGTCCAGAATGCCACACCCCCAGTTTTGAAAAAAAACTATAAAAAAACTGGGGAGAAACCTTGAGATGTAAGGGGAGACCACATATGGCTGCCTGACCATGCCAGAAACACAGAGACAACTTCACTCATAATGAAAAAAACATTCCCAATGCCCATGACTGGGACTGCACCCAGAACTCCCATCCGCTGCACTAGACTGCTCGGCCATGAAACATTTTGATATAAAAGACTACTACTTACCAGCCATCCCTCTGCCCCGCCCCATCTGTGGAGGCATTTGAAGTTGTAGTAATACTCCTGGGGCGGGAACTGATAGGGGTGACCCATAGGGGGCATGACGGGCCGGGCAATCGATATGAATGCCCTCTTGGATACATTGTCTCATACGATCAACTTTACCAATTTGGTCCATCTGGGGAGTGAAGAGGGCAGAGAAGGGGTCAGGGGTTAAAAGGAATAAATAGAAAAGTACAAATGTAGTTGCATACACAATTAGCCTTTTTGAGATATGGTGAACATTATTGGAGTACACTGTTTGGTTTGGGTGTATACAGACAAGTTTACCAAAACCTCACAATCATAGTATTGTGTCCACCATATCTCAAAATGGCTTATGGAATTGTATTGTCAAGTCATGCATCATAAACGGAACATTTCTTCATCATATGCTCTTTATACACAGGTATCTTCAGGCCTACAGGTTACAGTGCTAGTCGCTGCTAAGAATCCCTTAGTTTCATGACCAAGAACTGATAATGAATGATCTGCAAATTGTAACTATTACTCTACTCAAAAGCTAAGTTCCCTTCATTCTGGTTAGGAGCTTCCGCAAATCTATCAAACTACCCTTAAACCATCAGAAAAAAAGATCGATTTCAGAGGATATGGGGTGGTAAGTGCTGAAGTAGTAGCAACATCAAGTTTCTAAATACCCACTGGACCTAGACCCAGTTACTGTGGCGCTGTACTCCTTTTTCGAAAATTTTGACATTTATCGGTCGTACTAGCGCCCCAGGAACTTATTGTACGTAACTACATGTACATCAATCTTTATTTTACCGTGTGGTTTCACGGTTGAGGCAGGGCATCTGTCAAATTTTAGACCGGTGCCCTTCCTCAACTGCGACGACAATGCGGTTGAGGGAGGTAGGGTACCCATCAATTAGACGGATGCCCTACCTCCCTCAACCGCGTTGTTGTCACAGTTGAGGCAGGGCACCCGTCTAAAATTTGACAGGTGCACTGCCTCAACCGCGTGGTTTCACGGTTGAGGCAGGGCACCCGGGATCCTGCTGAGAGCGTGATCGCATTGATGTAGTTACGTACAATAAGTTCCTGGGGCGCTAGTACGACCGATAAACGTCAACATTTTTGAAAAAGGAGTACAGCTCCCCAGTAACTGGGTCTACACTGGACCATGAATTTAAACATTGGGCTACTTTACCTCACAACCAAACATGTCATGCAGTCTAATGTTTTCTAATGTTTGGTCTTATCAATTTCCTGTCCGTGAAAAGTTTTAAGCTTTAAGATCTAAGCTCAAAATAGAGGGCGCTATTCTACCAGTAACAGCATTTTTCAGTTCTGTCTGCAGTAACGTTTTTTAATCTCCAAATGTGTATTGTTGATTGCCACTAGGCTCTTGTGTTTGTTGTAATTTGTGATTTGTAAAAAAAAAATATATTCTAATGCAATTTGTTTTTAAAACCTTGTGTATATTTTGATATAATATAATAGTAATAAACCAGAAATTCAAGCCCTGAGAACTACTGTGTAAATTTTGCACAGGATTGCTCAATAAGCAGACAGCCGTCCAGCTCACTGAAACTCAGCTAGTATGTTAGCAACTTACTTTTTCATCAGTCTCTGAGATTGCTGCTGGTCATGGCCCAGTGGAGCTTGTACTGGAAGAGTTTCCCATCAAAGTACAACCACGGAAAGCACAGCTCCCACAGGATGGGGGCGCCAAGATTGCTGCCATCTGCACACCACGTGCTGTGATACTTGGTACCTGGTAGGACATTGAGAGAGAAATAGTGCATGGATTGACAACATCAGAGATTATAAAAAAAAAAGATTTATTAACAGTGGAACTGAATAATGTCATCAATAAATCATAACAATAAATCAATAAATCATTAGACCTGAATAATCAATCAAGTTATCCATCAATCAAGTTATCAATCAATCAAGTTATCAATCAATCAAGTTATCAATCAATCAAGTTAAAATCAAGTTATCAGGAAAAAATATTCAGTCAATCAATACATGTACGTTCAATCAAATCAATATGATAACCCAAAAAGTTAAACTGACAGTCAATCAAGAAATTAACTCAACCACCATGATCAAGTAAATAAAATCAATCAAGTAAACATATTCAATCAAGTAGATTAAAAACACAAAGAAACACCCTGCAAATATGTAATCAGTGATGACCCTACAAGTAAAAACCAAGTTACAAATGTAAATGGACAAAACACAGAAAAGAACATTAACAAAAACTTAAACACCTGGTGCAGAATTGGTGATTTAAAAAAAAACATATTTAAAAAAGTTACTACAAAGTCAATACTATCAATTCTCCGGAGAAATATTTACATCAGAAATACTGTCAAAGTTGAGGAAATAGCACTTGAAGACCTCCACTTCTTATTTCAAATGCCACAATCAAAATAAGCAAGTATGTTAATATGCACAAATTCACTGCCAACACAAAAGCCATTATTGGATGGTTTTACTACAAAAAAAGAAGATTGTATGTAGAATGTTGGTTGAGTGGTGGGTTGACTGAAACTGGACGATGGAAATTAATCTACTCTTCCAAAACCAAATGATACAATATCCCTGAGAGGACAATAGTCAGATCCCATGTCTTAACAACTAATAGAAAGTTAGGTAACATGATGGTACGCAGGGGGCAAGACAAAGGCGAGTTTCTTACCCATTTGAGAATTTTGCACACTTGCGGCATCATGCTCCCTGTCTCGTGACGGTGCTTGGCTATCCTCAGCAACTCAGGGGTGACAAAAGGAAGGGGCGGAGCTTCCATCAGCAGGCAAGGGGGCACTGGCTTCTCCATGAGGGACGGGATGGAGGAACGAGATGTATGCGTCGTGGAGGATGTTTCTGACTGGCTGTCTGGTGGGTGCTTAGAGGATAGATTGCTGCTGGAGGGAGGCAGTTGTGTCTCCTGGAAAGAAAGTTATTCTAGACTCTCACCGAAAAAGCAAGAATTTGGATTGGCCAGAATTTCCAACAGGCATATTTTGATGAAAAATTCAGTCCAGTCACTCTAAACTTATGCCCCATGAAACAGTCTGGCCCTAATGTCGACGGTCTTACTCACCAAAAATAAATAAATAAAAACAATTTACCTAGTCCTTTTCTCTTGTTGTTTATTAGTTGGTATACAAAAAAATAAAAACAATAGGCCTACAGAAGGTTCACTTACCTGGGAAGTTTTGCTCGAGGACTGAGTCCTGCTGCAAGGAGAAAGACAAACAAGAAATTCAGATTAAGAGGCCATTCAGATTAGTCAACATTTAAAAATAACGATCTTTTTTCGTAATTGTGGATGGGTGGGTCAAAAGAAAAAAACTGAATATCAAGATTCAGAAGAAGAAAAAAAAATACCCAGCTGGCCCAGATCATTTTTTTTTTACAGCCATTGAAAACTACTGGTGTTGGAGACCTTTGATCTAAAAAATCTGCGTCTTTTGAGGTATTTGAGCATGTCCTGTAAAGGAATTTCTTTCTGGCCTGATGAAAAACAGAGCACAAATTTTTTTGGGGGAAAAACATATGAAAAAGCTGGAATTCCGGCATTAGCTGCAAAAGTGGCATTCCTGATGGAGCATAACACAGTAACCCTCAATATGCTAGACAAAGTAAGAAACGGGTAAAACCACCAAAGTGCCAATAGAAGGCTGGGAGCTAGACTTCTTAATTTCCAACCTACCTGGGAGACGTTGCCTGACCCCATGAAGACAAATGACATGGGTCCAATGGATTGTGGAAGCTCTCCGAGTGCTATGCGGTAACCTGCATCTCTAACTGCTTGCATTGCCATACCGGTGTTACGGTAATTGTGAGCTGCTGCTATATGCTGTTGATCAAACAGAAAAAAATATTGCAAAATATTGTTTACATTTTTTTTAACCCTCCTGCTCTCAGTAATATTTGCAAGTGAGGTTAGATTTGAAGAAATATTCTACACCAACATTGGACTGCCTTCCGCAAGCAACGAAACTATGTCGCAAAGATTGTTGATAAAGCTCACAAAACTTACATCAACAAAGTCATCGGTGATAGTCTTAACGAAAACCCCAATACTTTCTGGAACTATGTGCGACTCAAGCGCACTGAAAACCTTGGTATCCCACCACTGAGGAAACCAACTGTTCACCACAAATCAAGAAAAAGCTAACGCACTCAACACTCATTTCAAATCTGTGTTTACCGAGGAACCTGACTCTGCAGTCCCCTCTAAAGGCACCTCACCGTACCCAAGTATACCAAACCTAACAATACACACTGCTGGTATTGCTAAACAACTCTCGAACCTAAACCCCACAAAGTCTGGAGGGCCAGATGAGCTGCCAGCAAGGTTTCTAAAGATCGTTGCCAATGAATTAGCCCCAGCACTGAGATTCTTGTTTCAGCAGTCTTATGACAGTGGCAAACTACCTGACCAGTGGCGCCAAGCCCTTGTAACATCCATCTACAAGAAGGGTTCAAAGTCAGACCCGTCAAACTATAGACCAATATCACTCACTTGTCTCCTTTGTAAGATCATGGAGCATGTCATCTTGAGTCACATATCCAAACATCTCAATACCCACGACATCCTGATAGACAACCAACATGGCTTCCGTCAATGCCTCTCAACTGCAACACAACTCATATCAGCCACAGATGACTGGGCCAACGTTCTAAACAAACACAGCCAAACTGACGTAGCTTTACTTGATTTCAGTAAGGCATTTGATAAAGTTCCACACAGGCGTCTAGCAGCTAAAGTAGATCACTATGGCATCAGAGGACCAACACTAGGATGGGTTAAGGCCTTCCTTGCAGATCGCTCCCAAGCAGTCTCCGTCAACGGTGTCCATTCATCTTGGATAAATGTCACATCTGGGGTTCCCCAAGGATCAGTGCTAGGACCAGTCTTATTCCTGCTCTACATTAACGACATTCAAGATTCAATAAAATCCACTGTTCGTCTCTTTGCCGATGACAGCATCCTATACAGGGAGATCCGCTCACAAGAAGACCACATAACTCTCCAACAAGATCTGGACACCCTTGCTGTGTGGTCTAAAACGTGGCTGATGTCCTTCAATATCACCAAATGTGCCACTCTCTCAATCACCCGTAAGAGAAAACCGAGTATTTACCAATACTCAATGCTTGGTGACCCCTTGAATAGGGTCACTGAACATGAGTACTTGGGCATCACTATCTCCAATGATCTTCGCTGGCCCAAGCAATGTACCAAAGTCATTAAAAAATCTCATCGCATTCTCGGCCTCCTGCGCAGGACACTATCACCATGTACAACAGAGGTCAAAGCTAAAGCATTCAAGGCTGTTGTTAAACCTCATTGAGACTACGCATGTGAGGCATGGAACCCAACAACCATCACTGATATAAACCATCTTGAACAGGTCCAGCGGCAAGGAGCACGGTTTGCCTGTGCTGACTACCAACATACATCCAGTGTAACATCAATGCTATCAATTCTCAACTGGGATACACTTCACACCAGTCACCTTCTCCAACAGTCATGCATGTTTTTCAAAATTCACTACCGTCTTGTAAATATACCATTTCCATCTATCATTCAGCCAGCAGCCACCTGGTCGTTGAGACATGATCATCACCTAAAATATGGCATGCCCTCTGTCTCCCTGGACTGCTACAAATATTCATTCTATCCTCCATCAGGATCTGGAATAGATTACCCTCAACTGTCGTCAGTGCACCCTCCATCCAAGCATTTAGGCTAGCAGCCCTTCCTGAGATCCGGGTAATGGGCCCGCATGTGTACGACAGACTCCTCTAGTTGCCCCCTCCAAATGTACAGTGTATACAATGTTCATTTTGTCTTGTTCTGCACTTTTATTGCACCACTGGTCATGGCGTCACTCACAGCACATCATCCCAGTTTAGCTGTCATCAGGTGCAAAGGGATTACTCCATCAAGTATCAAGTATCAAGTATCAAGTATCAAGCTAGGGATGTGTATGGTAGAACACCGTGAAGAAAACTGAATAGCCACATACAGAGTTGTGGGAACTTTTACACAATGGAACAAAGGTCCCCACAAAATCATTTCTCTGCACAACTTGTTCCCCAAAAGGGAATTCTTTAGAAAAGAGAATAGTACAACAGTAATGGCAAGTCCCAACAAATAAGTGTTTAAAACACTGTGTGTCTATGTACTCTGGTAGATGCATTCACCAAGTGATGGTAGATGCATTCACCAAATGATATCTAATACAGGCTGGCATAGTGCATCTCATTCAAAACCATCAGTGGATGATGTTGATTGGTCAGACAGTAGGAGGGTTGACTGTGTACTGTTTGGATGCGCTAACGGCAAGATATCTAATGAAGGCTGGCATAGTGCCTCTATCATTTAAAAACACAGTGGGTGATATTAAATGGTCAGACAGTAGGAGGGTTGACTGTGTACTGTGTGGATGCATTTACCACATTATATTGCATGGTGGCATCGTGCATATCATTCAAAACAATGTGGATGACATTGAAAGGTCAGACAGCAGGGGGTAAATAAATGACTAAGTTTTTGAAGAAATCTCGTTGTGAACTTGGTCTATACATGTACATGTAACTGGACAGGATTCATGTAAATGAGGATGGAGGTTTGGGCAAATCACAATTCTGTATGAGGTTGAGAGAATGAATGATTGTCATGAATGGATGTAGATTGTAAGGTGACCTCTGTGAGTCAAGTTGATGGTGAGGTCAAAGTCCGTAGGTCAACAGTATTACATGTATTCTGAGCTTTATCAACAAAGATTTATCCCAGGGGATTGATATTAGTTGCACAGGGTTAATAGAAGAATCTGTGGATATGATCCAACCCCATTTTTACAGAAGTCAGTCATGTCAGTTATTTGTAAATCTTTGAATTTTGAATAGTAACGCCTTGAGAATAGCAGACGATAAGAGGGTAGGTCATGTCAGGTCCGAGGTCAAGGTTACAATGAATGGTGTATGATGCCCTAATGCCAACAGTCTAAGACCGATTCCATGGAGGATGTTCAGCATACCAGCAATGTTGGCAAATTTCCCAAAAGCTACGAGCCTCTTACCGTTCTCATTCACAAACTTCTCATAATCAATCAGGCGAATATTCTGCACATAGGAAGAAAGAAAGAAAAACAAACAAGTTTTCAGATCCAACCTTTGAAGTCTTCATCTACATCTTCATCTAGATGATGATTCTCATCAAAGCCTGTTCAGCATCTAGATGAGGCATAAGCGCATTGGATGTCAGAAACACCGGGGTGAACCCCTTCTCTTAGCATTTTACGTGTATTGATAGTTTTTAATACAACAAACTGGACCTACGGCTTTAGGTCCCATCCAAAGGACAAAGCAATAATGGTCAAGTGTTTTACTTAAGGAAACAAGTGTCTTGACCGGGACTCGAACCCACACTCTGCTGATCAGAAACCGCTCTGAGCTAAACCGCTCTGCAATGGCACGCCACATCATTCAATAAAGATCAGGTAACAAAGTTAACGATAAGCCACTTTGTTACAGCCCTTGGAAAACAACTTAGTATTATCATTTTTGTTTTAACCTCACTCCGATGTGTGATAAGCACCGGCTGTGCACTGTGCTCATCACGTATCGGTTTAAGGGTAAAACAAAAATAATGTTCTTTACTCCAAGTGGCTGTTAAATTGTTTGTTGCGATACCCGCTGCTAATACACAGAAATCAAACTGGCCCTCTTGTCACCGGCACACTTGGTGGTCTAGTGGTAAGAAATCTCCTTTAGAATGGCTGGCATCGTGGGTTTGAATCAAACCCGAGTAGTACGCCTGTGGATATTTTTTCCTACAGAACTCAGCAAAACACTGAGTATACATTGATTATCACACATCGGTGCAAGGACAAAACAAAAATAATGTTCTTTATTATACATGTACGTCAATTCTTACATCTAGATATTAAACTGAGGATTAGTAAAGTCTGTCCTGACTTGAGTATAGTGTATTTATATAAATAAACACTGCCTATTAAAGACACTGGACACCTTTGGTAATTGTCAAAGACCAGTCTTCTCACTTGGTGTATCTCAACATATGCACAAAATAACAAACCTGTGAAAATTTGAACTCAATTGGTCGTCTAAGTTGCGAGATAATAATGGAAGAAAAAATGCCCTTGTCACACGAAGTTGTGTGCTATCAGATGCTTGATTTCAAGACCTCACGCGCGAGGTCTCAAAATCAATTCAATATTTTACTGAGAAATTACTTCTTTCTCAAAAACTACGTTACTTCAGAGGGAGCCGTTTCTCACAATGTTTTATACTATCAACAGCTCTCCATTGCTCGTTACCAAGTAAGTTTTTATGCTAACAATTATTTTGAGTAATTACCAATAGTGTCCAGTGCCTTTAAATGCCAAGCTAAAATATTGAGTTGCACTGCTTTTGTCTATGCAAACACAACAGATTCAAACCGGGAACCACAGAGGTGAAAGGCCGGGCAATATACAACTAAGCCATCATAATCACAAACAGTCAGAAGGAGTGGAGGGGAGACACACTTAAATAATTGAGCTCCAACATACCTTATCTAGAATGGCATCTAAGAGGGGCATATTTTCACTCTGAGCTTTGATGGTGTGTGAGAAGAAACAGTAGGTCTTATTAGCTATAAGACGTTGGATTGGCACCTGCTTGACACCAAGGATGAGGGAGGCCTCCTCCTTGGATAACTGCTCCTGCCTTCAAGTAATCCTGTGAGAAAATGGTCAAACAATTAACAGGTGCACTTTCTAAGGTCTTCTTGATATTTATGGTCTTTTAAACGGGCACATTGCCTTCGGATTGGGTGCTTTTGGGCTACTGTACAAAAAGCATTTGTTATGAAATGGATATGGTTAGAAAGATATTTCAAAAGATAAAATATTTAATGATTCACATAAATTTCCCTTGGAATGGTGTGGTTTTTGTGTAACTTCATGACAGAACACGGTCTGCTATTTTTGTATAACCAAAGTTTTGACTCCACAAAATGGCAGACCGTATTTTTTATTTTCTAAAACCACTACTCATTTATTACATACAATGCACTAAAGGTAGACCCAGATACTGGGGCGCTGTACTCCTTTTTCGAAAATTTTGACGTTTATCGGTCGTACTAGCGCCCCAGGAACTTATTGTACGTAACTACATCAATGCGATCACACTCTCAGCAGGATCCCGGGTGCCCTGCCTCAACCGTGAAACCATGCGGTTGAGGCAGGGCACCTGTCAAATTTTAGACGGGTACCCTGCCTAAACTGTGACAACAACGCGGTTGAGGGAGGTAGGGCATCCTCCCTCAACCTTGTTGTCGTCACAGTTGAGGCAGGGAACCCGTCTAAAATTTGACAGGTGCCCTGCCTCAACCGCGTGGTTTCAAGGTTGAGGCAGGGCACCCGGTAAAATGAAGATTGATGTAGTTACGTACAATAAGTTCCTGGGGCGCTAGTACGACCGATAAATGTCAACATTTTTCGAAAAAGGAGTACAGCGCCCAGAAACTGGGTCTACACTAAAGGTGTTTTTGTGCATGAACAACTGTTAAAAAAGGATAATGAGTAATTTCAAACAGCAACATTTTGAGAGATTTGAAGACAATGTGCCCCTTTAATGTTTACAAAAAGACATACTAATTTTTATACTTGAAATGGTATTCCAGAATTTGTTGAGTTTTGATGATCCGTCTTAACAACAAATTGGGAAAGTGAATAGCAATTTTTGAAGTAAAGAACTACGAGGCGTAATCTTGGGCAGTTTTGGAGGTACTGTTTCATACAGAATAATACTGAATGGTGTTGTAAACTACTATACTTGTATGTGTGTGTTGTGTTGTCATTTAGCTTTTTGGAAAGACTCTGATAGGGTCAAAACATACCTCCATTGTGTACGCTCTTCGGTTGGATGGCTGCACGAGGACCTTCACTCCGCTATCCACAAACAACTTCACCTGCAGGGGATTGAGGGGGGCTCTACGCTCCCACTGTGACCCGTAATCCTCTCTGCGTCCTGCGTCCTCTCCTCCATCCTGCACACTGAGGTGACGCCATTGCTTGGTGTGATGCGATGAGGATCCCTGCAGGAGTCGCCGAACAAGGTTGACCGGCTTTGCACGCAACATCCTTGATGTCTCTTAGTGATGCACTAATTCAAGATCTGCGATTTGATAGGGAAAGTTTTCTTGAAAACTGCATGAAGTTGAAATGAAAAACAAAGACTCTGGACATCCTTTAGGGAATCCAGAGTATTGACACTATTTATGGATCACGTGTTGATCAAATGAGTAACTCAGACTATTGGCACAAACTAAATCTTAAAATATCACGTAATAAACCACAGTGGGAAACTGACTGGGAATTTAACTTTTTTTTATAAACATCAATATGTGATGCTATCGGGAAACCCATTTTCATTCCATGAAAAAAAAAGGACTTTTTCTAAGAAGTTGGGCTCCAATGTTGTCCATTTTGAAATGCTTTAAACAAATCAACCGAGGCTTCCTTTAGGCTGGATGCGCAATAAATGAAAATACACTCCAAGCATTGCACAACATTTTTACGGATAATGCAGTACACAATACAAATACATTGAATTAGTAACGTTGCAATTGGCATGTACTTTCATTTTCACATAATGCGCATTATGCACAATGCATGACTGACACATGATGGATGTCCGGCCTAACTATGCAGTATGTGGAAACTCTGACTTTTGAGTTTTGTAAAATTATAGAAACTTTTTCAGTTTGGTTACTACGGAAAATCATTCATTGCGTATGCCTATATTATATAGCCGATGCCATGATGATGATTACAGCCACATTTTCCTTTGTACAATGTTTTCCAGTTTTCTATTTCGACACACCCTAGCAAACTGACCAATCACTCACAGCCATGGACGAGTAACATTGGCGTGGGTCAGCTTTCAGACCATACCAAGCTGATTCAGAAGAAGTGTCCAAACTACGTCGATTAGTGACTATCACTAAGCACTATCAATCAGCCACTAAAACCATCAAATTTACCTGTTTATACATTCTATACATCATCATTTGACTGAAAATGTTATAATATAAAAATGGACATGTGGACGTGAGCATACAAAATTGTTTACTTACCAAGTTGCCTGGATCTTTTGCAGACTACACACACTGACCACACTGTGTGCACGAAGATCTGTTGGCACGTCATCACTTGTGCCACCAGCGTTCAACAATGACCAGTTACTGACCGACGACTGTTTAATGGCATGAAAATGCTTCAGTTGACAAGTGGAGGAAAGAAAGGGAGTTTACTACAATCAGAGCCCTGTTTGTGTCATTTGTGTCACATCACGACACTGCATTTGATAAACAAGTTTTAGAGGATTGCGAAGTTGATTCGCACAAAAAACAATTCTTACTTGCATTTTAATTTTTAGTGTGTAGGCCTATTAATTAAAAAGGTAGGTCGGGTCAATTAACAAGTTCACTTACTAAACTTCCTAAAAGAATCTGTTTTTGTAAAAAATAATCACATAAAATGAACAGACGGGAATTTTTTTTGCATTTTGATGCTTGTCAAAAGTAGTTTTGTTTATCATTGAATGTCCGTTTTTAAAGAAGCTACACCTGAATACAACATTGTACTCTTAAAAGTTAAAGTATTCTGCTGACATTTCATGCAGTATGTGAGGTTTGTGAGGATTTCCGGAGACACCGTGACCGTAAAACTCTGAGTTGTGGTGGTTCTGAAAAAGAACCGGTCGTTTATCAACCCGACGTTTCAATCCGTCTGCTCTGATCGTCAACAGGAGAAAGAAGAAAACTAGCAAGCATCGAAATTGACACTGTTAGGATTGGCGCACCCACTAATGCCCCTGTCGCTAATGTTTCCCCCAATTCTGATAACCCTTTATACACCAGACCATAAAAATAGTTCAGTAAAATTAAAATATTTTTTGTGTGTGATCCATTGGGGTTAAAACTTGATATATCACCCCCCCCAAAAAAAATTAATTAATGACTTTTCTAATTAATGACTGTAGCATATATGCTACATTGGGTGATATCGTCATGAATTTACATGAATTTACATACATGTACATGCAGTGTAGACCCAGTAACTGGGGCGCTGTACTCCTTTTTCAAAATTTTGACATTTTCTGTCGTACTAGCGCCCCAGCGAAACCTACCAAAAATATGGGGAAGTGCAATATTTTCATAAAAAATCAGAGATGTCACACCAAAAATGCCCCAGAATGACGGAAATACCCAACGAATTACCTTCAAAACTGCCAACTGGCCTCTCCATATGTTTAAGATGTAACACCAGGCATGAAATTGTACTCACGGAAATTTGTCCGGCTAAAAAAGGATCGATGTTTTGAGACATTCCCGGTTTCCGTTGATCATGTCCAGCCATATTTTTTTATCTGACTTCTCGCAACGAGAAGTCAGATGCATTGTGGGTCCGGCTGTTTATGAAAACCGGGGAGTGAGGTCTGGCGCCTTTTTTAGCCGGACAAATTTCCGTGAGTACAATTTCATGCCTGGTGTTACATCTTAAACATATGGAGAGGCCAGTTGGCAGTTTTGAAGGTAATTCGTTGGGTATTTCCGTCATTCTGGGGCATTTTTGGTGTGACATCTCTGATTTTTTATGAAAATATTGCACTTCCCCATATTTTTGGTAGGTTTCGCTGGGGCGCTAGTACGACAGAAAATGTCAAAATTTTGAAAAAGGAGTACAGCGCCCCAGTTACTGGGTCTACATGCAGTGCATAATGCAGACGTGTACATTTACATGTATACATACACACATTGTACATGTACATAGCACTTTGTCGTGCATCACCTGTAGTAGCTTTTCTGCTACAGCAGTTTTGAAAAAGGAAGGAACCCTAACCCTAACCCTAACCCTACCCTTACCCTAACCACCCTAGCCCAATCGGCCGATCGCGCAAAACCATTCCTGCACAATCCGCCGATCGCGCAAAACCATTCCTGCACAATCGGCCGATCGCGCCAAACCAATCCTGCACAATCGGTCGATCGCGCATGTTTGTTGTGCGATCGACCGACTGTTGCGCGATCGACCGATTGTTGCGCGATCGACCGATTGTTGCGCGACCAATAGATCTTTCAATAGCGCAGCGCGATCGGTCGATAGCGCAGCGCGATCGGTTGATCGCGCAGATTGACCGATCGCGCCCAACATATACATACACACATTGTACATGTACATAGCACTTTGTCGTGCATCACCCGTAGTAGCTTTTCTGCTACAGCCGTTTTGAAAAAAAATCCTGTTGCTAGGCTAAGATTTGTTTCTTTGAAATATGTCCTTTATGTGAATCTACTGGGTATAGGGGAGAATATACACAATGAGATATTTACCTGACAATCACCTCAAACGTGGTAGAACACCATGAAATATGCCAACTTTCAGAAAATGTTCATCAGCAGATCGACACGTTTGTTATTAGAGTAAAATGGCACTAACTAGCTATCTACAGCCAAAAGAGGGGGCTATAACACTTCTAGAGGAGTAGCATAAAAAATGCTTCAATGGGTAACAAGTGATGTGTTTTGTATTTAGAGGATGGAATACTAGCCCAAAGTCGGTGTAGCGTAAATGCTACAACGGTGCATAAAGGGATAAACAAAAACATGACGGGCGCTTCATCTTAAAATTAAGATCACCATACAACACTCGAGCATCTTTATTAGTTAAACTAACAATAATGCTAATAATAATGTAGTGAGATCAAGTGCGCCCTCAATATGTTCTAATTTTTGAGATAGCATCAGCCTATTGAAAAGTAAAGTTGGTGTCCGCAACTTTCTGACTCGCTTTCTTTTTTCTTTTTTAGTTTTGACGGAGAGAGAGAGAGAGCATTCTGTGGATATTTATCTCTATTTTGTTAGGGAGCATGGCTCTGGCCATCATGCTCCGAATACTATTTACTTGGGAGGGTAATGTCCTAGAGATCTCTGTGCGTATTGACTTTTTGTCTAAACCATCTTTTTTATCAGAGAAACATTGTAATGTTTAAGGCTAGTTGAATCGGGCACTGTAAATGTGTTTGTATGACAGAGTATAGTCGTAGCCAGCCACGTTTTGACCCTTGAACTTTACATTGTAGTTTGATTAATTAAGTGACTGTGATGTGCTATTTACACGTGTACTGCTATTTTCTGGTTAAGTACTAAATATTAATTAGTTGCAGCTGGAGATGAATCATTTTATTTAGACGTCTTCGTGTGGATTTTGCTGCAGACTAGCATTCTAGTGAATGCTCTTCCCTTTTAATGAGAAGGCTGGCCTAATTCCCGTAGGCCTCTACAATAATAATGGACATTTCTAGTGCGCATGCGCCGTTTCTTTCAAGGACGACACTCATGGCGCAAAACATAGCGATAGATAATTTCCTTTTCACATTTGTTTTTTTGCATTCTATTTCAAATACCAAAAGTGGAGTCTAAGTTATTTTTAAAATGTCTTCTTGAACAACATCCCTTAAATGAAATCAAGGAGCCTGACCCCATCCCAAGCAACGCTCTCGGATGGTTCATCTGTCATGTTTGGTCTGGTTTCATTATTTTCTTCTTCTTCGTGATGTCTACGTTCAACCTCCTAACGTTGACAATGGAGCGGTATTTCGCCATCGTTCACCCCTTCAAGCACCAGGCAGCACTCGCCACATGGCCTCGTCTCAAAGTCGGTATAGCCATGACGGTGTGTTGGGCTCTCACTTTTTGCTTCACCATCTACAGTACTTTCGTTTCTCGAGTTGAAAACGGTCAATGTGTTAAAAATCCAATTCCCGGATCCATAATATTTGGAAGCATAGCTGTATTTATGGATTACGTCTTGCCCGTAGGAGTGATGCTGTTTGCTTACATTCGCATCAGTGTGGAGATGAAGGGGGAGCGGCCCGTGTCGGCCCGGCACTAGCCGCACATCTTCCCAACGGAGCAAACGCACCAGACATGGCCGAGTCGCTCCTTCGGGCCAGACGCAACACCTTCAAGATGCTCCTGATCGTTTTCATCACGTTCGTGATCTGCTGGACACCCAACCAGGTCATCTTCCTCATGTTTAATCTCGGTTTTCGATTGACACTGACGGAATGGTTTTATTATCTCTCTGTGGCCATGGTAGCTACTAACTCTTGTGTCAACCCTTTCATTTACGCATTGAAATACCGTCAGTTTCGCAAAGGTCTACGTCAGATCTTTTACCGTGTTCGGGAACAAACCGAGAACATCGGTACTGAACAATCCTAGTCCTATAATGTATCGAACCAAATTACCAAGTGGAAATTAAGTGGCAAGATTTACTTGAAAAGTCAAATTCGAAGAGCATTTTATATTCACAGATCAGACGGCTGATTGGGATCATACATCATTTGCTTTTGGAAGAGCAATTTAATTCCCATCGTCTAGTTTTCAATAAAACACCCGACATTCAACCTGTGTAATTGTACCCAAACGCAAAATGGTTTGTTTGATCAAAGAGTTTGGACCGCACTCAAGCAACTGTGATCAGCGGAGTGTGCAACGCTCAAGTAGCCTATTTCTAGATGATGGTTTCTAGTAAGTAAAAGACTATAAAACAGTTAACTTTTAAGTTGAAAACAATTTGTGTATATTTTCTCGATTTGTTTGATCCTTGCTGGGCAGGACAACGATGCATAAGTTAACTGCAAAAACACTGATTCTACAAAGATACAGTCCTTTTCTGACTGGAGAGGTTGGTGGTTCAAGTAACTGCCTGCAAATGAATGTAACCGTGTACCACACCCTTGCCGTGTTTAGAAACAACGTTCCAACCAGAATGAAATTAAGCGTGGGGCATTTCTACGAGATGATTGAGCTAGCGAAGACTTTACGGCGTGTGGTCCGAGGCCCACATTGTGTAACCGAGTCTAGCGCCAAGGAATTTCACAATCTAATAATATTGCATGGCAATGTATGTTTGATTGGTTAACCAGTTTCCCGTCAGCAAAACTGCACGATAATATATTTTACAAATAACATGATTATGACAATGGAAAGTGATTGTTACTATCAAATGTATTATTCAAAAGAAGTGCATTGTGTTGTATGCACCGTTTGATTATTATTTTTTTAAATAGTAATGTCTCGTTAAGAACAGGGTAATGAGCTTAACAACTTCATATAGTTGATTTGTTATAAATTGGGTTAATTTATTTGATTTTTTTTGACATCAAGCTGAAACTCTTTAAAATGTTGCTTGATTTTCACAATCTCAGTAATTTTTTATTATTTTGACGAAAATGCACCTTTAATCAGTACATACAACTAAACAACTTAATGTTTGGATCATGTGCAACCATAATAAGGTCAAATAATGTTAAATGGTCATTCTAGAGGGACATCGATTCTCAAATATAGATGTGTTTTGCATAACTTGTTTTGATTTGTTTTGTCGATAAGACACCTTTAATCTTAAAATTCGGCTGGGTATCCCCAATTTTTGGATTCAGCACCCCAAAATTAGATTATTTGGATGAGTAACAAATTTAAACTAAAAAATGCTTTTTGAAGTAACTTTTCAAAAAAAATATTGCCCAGTCTAAGGGCTTGTCTCCTTCCCGTGCCTCTAGAATAATAATGGACATTTCTAGTGTGCCATGTCTTTCAAGAATGACACTCATGGCGCAATACATAATGATATAAAATTTCCTTTTCATATCTTTTTTGTTGCGTTTTATTTCCTATACCTGAAAGTTGCTCTCTTGACTGCTATTCAGACTGACTTCTTGAACTACATCCTTTAAATTAAATTACAGTTGGTGAACTAGGTTGACCAATAGAACCAGGGCATTTCGGAGATCTAACTCAACAACGTCCTTTCCTTCAGCCTTTAATGCGTTGAAATTTCAAGGCCCTTTTTCCTGCAGTGCACTCTGCAGACAATGGTTGCCACCATTTTAAAACTAGATAAAAATATTTGAATAAACACAAAGTCAGTTCATATTCAAAATCATATCATGGTTAACTTCGCTCAAGCCATGACAGTCTGCTTGATATAAATAATTCCGTAAAATCTGAAATCGCTGCAAATGATCACTGGAATGATAGACGCACTGCTATAGCGAAGCCATTTCCTGACATTGGTAGCTGATTTGCAGAATATGGAGGAAATTCTTCCTTTGCGAATCTACCAGATCATCGTAGGTATCCTGGGCATCCTTGGCAATGCTCTGGTTTGTTTTGTCATCTGGAAAATACCCGCCATGCAAACTCGGACAAACGCTTTCATCTTCCACCAGGCAGTGATTGATTTCTTGGGTTCTACGATGATTCTCTTGAATAGTGAAATCAAGGTGCCTGACCCCATCCCAAGCAACGCTCTCGGATGGTTCATCTGTCATGTCTGGTTTGGTTTCATTATGTTCTTCTTCTTCATGATGTCTACGTTGAACCTTTTGGTACTCACATTGGAGCGGTATTTTGCAATCGTGCACCCGTTCAAGCACGAGGTGCTATTTGCCACTTGGCCTCGCCTCAAAATCAGTGTAGCCATGGCAATGTGTTGGGTTGTTTCGGCCGTACTGAAATCATACACATTATTCATCTTCAAAGAGGAAAACGGCTTTTGTGTTCAAAATGTGATCCCAGGGTCATGGGCTTTTGGGATTGTATCAGTATTCATGCAGTATATCATACCGGTAGGAGTGATGCTGTTTGCTTACATTCGTATCAGTGTGGAGATGAAGCGGGGAGCAGCCCGTGTCGGCCCGGCACCAGCCGCACATCTTCCCCACAGAGCAAACGCACCAGACATGGCCGAGTCGCTCCTTCGGGCCAGACGCAACACCTTCAAGATGCTCCTGATTGTTTTCATCACGTTCGTAATCTGCTGGACACCCAATGAGATTATCTTCCTCATGTTTAACCTTGGATGTGAGATTACATACAACGAGTGGTTTTCCATACTCTCTGTAGCAATGGTGGCGACCAATTCTTGCGTCAACCCCGTCATCTATGCGTTCAAGTACCGTCAATTCCGCAACGGACTTCGACAAGTCTTTGGCGGTGGATGCAACCGCACCGTGGATGCTGTCAGTGTTAGGTCAACAGACGAAACTGGATCTAGAGAGAGAAATGGTCCCTGCTAAACGCACATATATATACCTAATAACAATTTCAATGTTGGATAGTGTGGTTACCAATGTATCAACCTTTCGTACAGACATCTCTCCACAGTCACACTCTAATTGCTGGATACATTAATTTTGATATTGAGAGTTTATGGTACAGTAACATTTCAATTCATCGAAAACGCGTTGATGACAGTATTTAGTAATGTAATATCATTCTCGCTAACATTGTTCCCGACGTATGCAGTTTAGGAGCCTGACCCCATCCCAAGCAACGCTCTCGGATGGTTCATCTGTCATGTCATGTCTGGTTTCATTATTTTCTTCTTGTACGTGATGTCTACGTTCAACCTCATAACATTGACCATGGAGCGGTATTTCGCCATCGTTCACCCCTTCAAGCACCAGGTAGCACTCGCCAAATGGCCTCGTTTCAAAGTCGGAGTATAGCCAGGACGGTGTGTTGGGCCTCTCGCTTTTGGCTTATCCATCTACAGTCCTGTCGTTTCTTGAGTTGAAAACGGCCAATGTGCTCGAAATCCTTTTCCTGGATCCAAAATCATCGGAATCATAGTTGTATTCCTAAAATACTTCTTGACTGTAGGAGTGATGTTCTTCGCCTACATTCGCACCAGTGTGGAGTTGAAGCGGGGCACCAGCCGCACATCTTCCCAACGGAGCAAACGCACCAGACATGGCCGAGTCCCTCCTTCGAGCCAGACGCAACACCTTCAAGATGCTCCTGATCGTTTTCATTACGTTCGTAATCTGCTGTACACCCGACCATGTCATCTTCCTCATGTTTAACCTCGGATGGGAGATCACGTTCAACGAGTGGTTTTCCATTCTCTCCATAGCGTTGGTGGCGACCAATTCTTGCGTCAACCCCGTCATCTATGCGTACAAGTACCGTCAATTCCGCAACGGACTTCAACAAGTCTTTGGCGGTGGATGCAACCGCACCGTGGATGCTGTCACTGTTGGGTCAACAGACGAAACTGGATCGAGAGAGAGAAGTGGTGCCTGCTAAACGCACACACACACACCTATTAATAATGTCAATGTTGGCTAGTCTGGTTACCAATGTATCAACCGTTCATACAGACATCGCTACACAGTCACACTCTGGTAACTGCTGGATACATTAATTTGGATATTGGGAGTTTATGGTACAGTAACATTGCATTTCATCGAAAACGCTTTAACCTGATATTTCATGTCCGCGTGCAAGATGACAGTAAATAGTATACCATAGAAAAGTCCATGTACAGATATACCGTGACATTTTGACAGCGGACCAAGCATTCTGGACTCTAGATGGGCCGAGTCTATATCTGTGCCAAATTTCTTAGAGCTTCTAACCGTAAGCACAGGAGCAGGGCTCAATGTCATAAAGACTGGAATCAGACGTTTTCTGCTTAGGGAGCAGCCATTAGATACAAATTTCATTTCATAAACACTGCTAATTAAGGAAAACAGAAGGCCTGCTAACTAGCCGGCGGTTTCAGTGTAAAGCGGATGAGTGACGCAACAATGCAAATCCATTGTGAACGCGCACACACGCTGCCAAATCTTCGAGATCGTTGATGAAATACGCTTTTGCTTTTTCGTGTTTTTCTGCCCAAAAAGTAGAACAATGTGCTCCCCGGTAAACAGCTTTGTGAAATTGGGCCTAGTTTCATAAAGCTGCTTAAGCAACAAACATCGCTTAACAATATTCATTGTTTAGCAAAAATTAGCATGACATCAGTTAAAGATGGTACATTTTACATACTGTTTTGGCTAGTAACCTTGATCTGGTAAGCACATTGCTGTTGTGCTTAGTAATAATGGTGCTTGAAGCAGCTATATTAAGCCCAGGAATGTTAACCTTCCGGCCCTTACTGTAAGCAAGTGACTGACGTAACAATGCAAATCAATGGTGTCAAACAAGCTGTTTACGTAGTTTTCTTGCTAACCTGTGAAATACGCTTGCACATTTTAATTAAGCAGAACTACGTAAACATAGAAATTTACGTGGTCGGTAATTTTGCTGCCACCTAGCGTTATAAAGTATTTGTATTTGTCATAGAACATTATTTGATTTTTGGGGTTTATTTGTTATCACATCAACCAGTCGTATCGATCATTGCTGTTGTTTAGATTTTATCTAAGGTGCCAGGCTTTACAAAAATCACTCAGATTTGTCTGTATTAGTTTAGGTGTAGATCTACAGTGATTAAAAAGTCACTTTGTAAGTCACAAAGCGTATAAAAAATAGAACAGAAAATATATAGAAAAGAAATGAACAGAGACAAGAAAAATCAATTACTGCAAAATACGAAAGGGCAATTATGTCAACATTGATTATTTTGCTCTTATTTATAATATGCAGAGGGAAGATGTTTCCGACACCTTCAAGAATCTTGATTTTTGTTGTTGTTGAAAATTACCGATATCTACACCACAGCTTTGCACCCAAATTATTGTTACAGTATTTAATAATATAGTAATATTCCTGCTGATATTATCTCACTAATGTTGTTCTTGTATGCAGTTTATAAAAATATATTTGCACCCATATGAAGTAATTGTATTCATGAAACTTGAAATTAACAATAATTAGCTTGGTTTTATGATAATCAAAATAGCAAGGCCTAGTTATATTATTTCAATGTGTCTCGGGTCTTAACGCCAAGCTCTTGGTGGCGCTATTGCTCGAGGGAGGCAGGCCGGAGGAAGGTGCGGTGGCGGGGTAATTACCAGATTAGGGGACTCCCCAAGCTTGTCAAGCATGTCGTATACACACAGGGCGGTGTCTGTGAACATTAGCCTTGATTTAACCGCTAAAAGAGGGTCAACTAATTTTTGGCGGGCATTTCTAAGACGCCACTCTCGTGAAAGAAGACATTTTAACACGCATACAGTTTGGATCGTCCTGCAACCCAAATCAAACTGTGTGGCCATTTTGTGTATCATAATTTAATATCCAGGGACAACTGGGCATCAATGCTCGCCTCCATTGGTGACCCGTTTGCACTCAAGGTGGTTTATAACTTGAATATGCTATTCCGTAAGTAGTGAGGTTGAAACTGTTCCCATTGGATATGTACAAAGAGTGCTACCTCGGTAGTTTCCAAATAACACTTTCAACTGGCGTAATTCATATGTTTTGACTGTCTTACTCAAGCGCACAATGTATTAAATAAAAGATGAAAAACTGTGTAAAGAAAACATGATTGTGTAGACATTGTAGGTTTAGTTTAACGTTATTTTGCAACAACAACGGGTATACCAAAATTGGTTGCAGACAAGCGAGGCCCTGAACTGACCTTTGAAGCTAATTTAAAGCCGTTCTATTTCCAATACCTGAAATTAAAAGCTTGACTATTATTGGCACTACATAAAGAAAATAAATCCGTAGAAGTGACAACAATGTATGAATTGAGTCAATTAGTGTACCGTGAGGACTTTGGAGATCAAATTTAATTATATCCTTTCCCAAACCTTCTACGATTATTAAAATCTGAAGACTTTTCTTCATATTGCCGTCTTAATTGCTTCCGTTATAACCCACGGACAAAGTTCTCGTCATAGACAAGCAGTTTTATTATCAAAACAACGTGTACCATGATTTCAAATTAAGCTGTCCTGAACTCCCCCCCCCCCTAAAAAAAAACAGGAAAAAAAAAATGGGATCACTTCTTTCACCACAATGGTTCAGACGAGCCTTGATCAACTTCACACGAGCAGTGATAGTTTACTGTTGTAACAAATCTCTGACCTTAACCACTGATTAAGAGAATATGGAGGAAATTCTTCCTTTGCGAATCTATCAGACCATCGTAGGTATCCTGGGCATCCTTGGCAATGCTCTGGTTTGTTTTGTCATCTGGAAAATACCAGCCATGCAAACTCGTATAAACGCTTTCATCTTCCACCAGGCAGTGATTGATTTCTTGGGTTCTATGATGACTCTCTTGAAGAGTGAAATCAAGGTGCCTGACCCCATCCTAAGCAACGCTCTCGGATGGTTCATCTGTCATGTCTGGTCTGCTTTCATTATTTTCTTCTTCTTCGTGATGTCAACGTTTAACCTTTTGGTACTCACATTGGAGCGGTATTTTGCCATCGTGCACCCGTTCAAGCACCAGGTGCTATTTGTCACTTGGCCTCGTCTCAAAATCAGTATAGCCATGGCAATGTGTTGGGTTGTTTCGGCCTTACTGGAATCATACACATTTTTTATCTTCGAAGTGAAAAACGGTTTGTGTGTTCGAAATGTGATCCCAGGGTCCCGGGCTTTAGGGATTTTAACAATATTCATGGAGTATATCATACCGATGGGAGTGATGCTGTTTGCTTACTTTCGCATCAGTGTGGAGATGAAGCGGGCAGCGGCCCGTGTCGGCCCGGCACCAGCCGCACATCTTCCCCTAGGAGCAAACGCACCAGACATGGCCGAGTCCCTCCTTCGGGCCAGACGCAACACCTTCAAGATGCTCTTGATCGTTTTCATCACGTTCGTGATCTGTTGGACACCCAATGAGATTATCTTCCTCATGTTTAACCTTGGATGGGAGATCACATACAAAGAGTGGTTTTCCATTCTCTCCATAGCGTTGGTGGCGACCAATTCTTGCGTCAACCCCGTCATCTATGCGTTCAAGTACCGTCAATTACGCAACGGACTTCGACAAGTCTTTGACTGTGGATGCAACCACACCGTGGATGCTGTAAGTGTTGGGTCAACAGACGAAACTGGATCGAGAGATAGAACTGGTGCCCACTAACGCACACAGACCTGACAATAATGTCAATGTAGTCTGGTTACCATCGTATCAACCGTTCGTACATACATCGCTCCACAGTCACACTCTGCTAATTGCTGGATATATTAATTTTGATATTGAGAGTTTATGGTACAGTAACATTTCACTTCATTGAAAACGCGTTAACCTGATATCTTATGACTGCGTTTCAGATGATTAAAAATCGCTTGTACGTTGTCTTCAAGGTTGTTGTGTAGTATCACTTCAGATTGTACTCAACCAAAAGTGCCCCCGTCCTAAAGACCTTAGACACGGGGAGAGTAAACGCTTCATGCTGCAAGTGTGTCCAGCAAATTGGGATCTTTATTAAACAATGTAATTATCCTTCTCATGCATGGATGTGTTCGAACATCAGTAATCAAAGAAAACAGTGAATAATCTTTATTTGTCTTCATAAATACGGACGACTTTTGTTTGACCGTGATCATCTAGATTCCAATTTGCTATAACTTTTAAATCGAGCAAAATACCGTACACATCGTTAATAACAAGACAAAATTTACTATACAGACAACAAAAAAGGCATGTTTATGCCACAAATTATGTTTTCTTTGTCCATGATCATATTCTGATATTCCAAAAAAAATTAAAAATCTGCAATTATCATCTTGACTACGTTTATATATTTTGTCATTCAGGCATTTTTAGTTACATTACCAAATACCCGGCGTATATTATATTGAAGAAAACAAGTTTATTCTGTACTATGCATTAGGCCTGTACTTATGAGCTGTTATGACATTTCCTCCATACCTGGGAGCAGCAGTCGTGAAGTTTTATCATATTAAATACTGGGGCTTGCAGGCTTTTTGGTCTTGCTACTGTATAGTGAATTAACACTAGGGATCTGGGAGCAGTTAACACTAGGGGTCTGGGATGAGTTAACACTAGGGATCTAAGAGTGTTACATCCAGTGAATAAAGTTTGAGACCTCTATCTAACTACTGAGATTTAGTTCCACATAAAGATGGGCATTCACATGGCTCGGATGATAAACACATTACTATGAAGTTATGAACGTGTCATGAATGAGCGAACGGTAAATCTCAGAGTAACAGATGTGGGTCACAGTTCACCACAACAACGATAACTGCCTTCAACGCTGTACAATGGCAAGTATGCATACGCTACACATTGCTACATGGTCTACGTATACACACAATGGCTGCACACGTAAAACCTAAAATACAACTTAGATGAGATCAGACCCCACAATACTCCACACAAATCTCACGTCATTTAGGGGTTTTAAGGTTTGAATTTGGAATAACTATAACTACCAGTGGAATCTGTAATCGATAAGAAAGATGATGGTTTACCTCATAATGTCCAGAAAGATCAATCAAATTCACGAAAGAAAGGTAAATTCTTCTGGCCATTTACTGTATGTAATACTTTCTCGCCAGACACAAGAAAAAAAGGGAAGCAAACCACCAGCCAATAAGAGGCGGGCATTGCCGTCTTAAATAGCTGACATATCCATTGTAGTGTAGTGACCTCATAGATAATTCATGCTTAAATGAAAGTCGTGAGGAGATAAATGTATATTCCTCTTCCCACATGCATAAATTTTATCCACAAAACTCGGTTTCTCGTATATCTACCAAACCACGTGATTCTCCATCAATATTATAACGGTTGTCATTAAAACCGCAAATATATGTAAGGATTGTAAAAAGTAAGCAATACAAAACCAACAGCAGAGTAAACGTGAATGTTTCTGGCTGATTTACAGAGGACTTGATTGACATCAGCAAAGCGGGATCAGGGAAGCAGAACCAGGGAGGGGGATGGGTGCATGGGACCGTAGCCCCAACCTTGAAGTAGCTTCCCCTTCCTGCTCTCTTACAACCTGCATAAGTAGGCATATGTGCGGTATAAGGTTCCCATCCTTGGAGTTGAGCCAGAGTGGACGACGGGCTTGGAGGGGCATGGAACCAGGGACCTAGTCTCCAGGACTCCCCTCCATTCCCCTCTCCCATTTTGTAAGTGTTCCGCCACTGCTGAGTAAGACACGAGATCATAGAAGCAAATTCCTGAGGTGATAATAATAGTATAACAAATAATACTGCTAATAATTATGAAGGGATATTAAGTGCGCCCTCAATATTATGTTCGAAACTTTTAGATAAAAAAGGCATATTTACATTAAAAAGTAAAGTTGCGAATTTGTGACGCAGGAAGAATTCGCATACGCAGGAAGTATGAACCGGGCTTAACAGCAGTTTCATAAACAAAACTTCAAGTAAAAAAACCTGTTTACACAACCGCGCATGTGATCAAAAACATTGTGTCTTCATTCTTCATTGCAGTATTTTGACGTTGCGCAATGACCCTGCAAAATAAACGAGCATGCGCAATGAAATTGTTGTGGAGCGCCCCCAGAGTTCAATGTTTCTTACAAATATTGCTGCATGCACAGTTGTATTGAAATAACAAAGACTACAAGCCTTCAATTGGGAATTATATGTGATGTGAAAATCGTAATCACAGTTAATATGGTCATTATTACACGACACTTTTTGAGTGAATTTTTCAACGTTTATTTGAAGTGTAAAAATGTAAAGATTTAATCGGATGATCTAGTAATTAACCATGTAACCGTCACAGGCTTACGTAAGCCTGTGCATTCACAGTTATTTTGTGTAAACGAAACGTGTAACCGTTTCTGAAACAGTTATTGACCTGTGTAAGAGTCTCTTCAAAGGCAAAATTTCAAGGAAAAAAAACTGCTTACACAAACGCCCATGTGATCAAAAACATTTTGTCTTCATTGCATCATTTTGACTTTGCGCAATAACCCTGCAAAACAAAACGAGCATGCCCAAATCAATAGTTTTATGGAACGCCCTCTAGCGTTAACGATTAGATTGGTAAATCTAACCCCATGGATAAAACACGGGGTTGCGCAATCACGGCAGTGTGTCTGAGATTGCGTCGCACTTTATTCCTAACCAAAGGTGAACCAATTAGTTTGTACATACCCCATTGGATTTGTGCACTACAAACATATGTCAGTCCTAGGTAAGTTAAGGTAGTTTTTTAAGGCATTTGATTGGGATAAGTTAAATACCATCTTGTACCTTTTAAAATTTATTAGTTCGAAAAACTCATCGGGTGTCAAGTTACAATAATTCAAACTTATTACTTAAAAAAATCATATCTCCTGAACCACGTTTCATAAAGTCGTAATGTTTGTGCTGTCTTGTAGCTTACAACACTCGTGACATTTTCTTTAAACGGATGACCCAACTTTGACCTTTACTTCCGGTCCAAACAGGAAGCTCAAAAGTTCAAACAATCATATCTCCTGAACCACATGTCATAAAGTCATAATCTTTGTGCTGTCTGGTAGCTTAATACACATTAGACATTTTATTCCAAAGCCTAATCCCACTTTGACCTTCCTTCCGGTCCAAACAGGAAGTTCAAATATTATAAAGTATATATCTCCTAAACCACATGTCATAAAGTCATAATCTTTGTGCTGTATAAAAGCGTAATACACATTTGACATTTTGTTGCAAAGCATGACCCCACTTTGACCTGTCCTTCCAGTCCAAACAGGAAGTTCAAATATATAATCAGTTTTAGAGTCAGTATCAGAATGAAGATCGGGTTTATAATTTTAGGCCCACTCAAAGTCAAAATAAAGTTCCTAATAAAGATCAAGGGTCTTCTATCTAAAGTCATACTCACTTTAAAGGTTTGGAGCGTTTCATCAAAGTTTAAAAAAATGGAACAGCTTTGTGTTTGTTCACAAACACCTAATGTCTTTTTTTAAGGGAGCATGGCCAGAGCCATGCTCCGAATACTGTTTACTTGGGAGGGTAATGTCCAAGAGATCTCTGTCAGTATTGGTTTTTTGTTTGAACCATCTTTTTATCAGAAAAACGTTGTAATTAATAAGTGTATGGCAGAGTATACTAGTAGTTTTATTATAAGTGACTGTGTTGTACTATTTACAATGTGTACTGCTATTTCCTGTTGAAGAAATAATTATTAGTTGCAGCTGGAGATGAATCATTTTATTTACACGTCTTTGTTTGTGTGGATTTTGCTGCAGACTAGTATTTTAGTGAATGCTCGTCCTATATAATTAGAGGGCCGACCTCTTTGCCGTAGGCCTCTACAATGTAGTGCGCTATGTCTGTCAAGAATGACACTTAAGGCGCAAAACATGGCGATACATAATTTTATTTTCAGATCTTTTTTGTTGCTTTCTATTTCAAATAATTGAGAGTGGCTGTCTAGGATCTATTTAGAATGTCTTCTTGAACTACGTCCTTTAAATTAATTACAGTTGGTAAATTAAGTTGACTACTAGAACCAGGGCACTTCGGAGGTCTAACTTGACTATCATCTTGTCGTTCAGCCTTTCATGCTTTTAATTTTCAAGGCCCTTTTTACGCTGTTTGCTGAAAACGGGTTGCCACGATTTTAACATTAGATAAAAACTTTACATTATCAAAACATTTATTCATTTTAAAACTCTAGTCATGGTTAACTTCGCTCTCAAGCCGTGACAGTCGGCTCAATACAAAACATTCCGTAAAATCTGACATTGCTGCAAATGATAAATGAAGTGATAGACGCACTACTATAGCGAAGCCATTTCCCGACTTTGGCAGCTGATTTGGAGAAAATGGAGGAAATGCTTCCTTTGCGAATCTACCAGACCATCGTAAGTATCCTGGGCATCCTTGGCAATGCTCTGGTTTGTTTTGTCATCTGGAAAATACCAGCCATGCAAACTCGTACAAACGCTTTCATCTTCCACCAGGCAGTGATTGATTTCTTGGGTTCTATGATGACTCTCTTGAAGAGTGAAATCAAGGTGCCTGACCCCATCCCAAGCAACGCTCTCGGATGGTTCATCTGTCATGTCTGGTCTGCTTTCATTATTTTCTTCTTGTACGTGATGTTTACGTTCAACCTCTTAACGTTGACAATGGAGCGGTATTTCGCCATCGTTCACCCCTTCAAGCACCAGGCAGCACTCGCCACATGGCCTCGTCTCAAAGTCGGTGTAGACATGACGCGGTGTGTTGGGCTCTTGCTTTTGGCTTGAAAATATACAATCTCTTCGTTTTTCGAGAGGAAAACGGCCAATGTGTTCAAAATCCAATTCCAGGATCCAAAATCATTGGAGTCATAGTTGTATTCCTGCAATACTTTTTGCCTGTAGCAAGGATGTTCTTCGCCTATATTCGCATCAGTGTGGAGATGAAGAGGGGAGCGGCCCGTGTAGGCCCGGCACCAGCCGCACATCTTCCCAACGGAGCAAACGCACCAGACATGGCCGAGTCCCTCCTTCGGGCCAGACGCAACGCCTTCAAGATGCTCCTGATCGTTTTCATCACGTTCGTGATCTGCTGGACACCCAACCAGGTCATCTTCCTCATATTTAATCTTGGGTGGGAGATCACGTTCAAAGAGTGGTTTTCCATTATCTCCATAGCGTTGGTGGCAACCAATTCTTGCGCCAACCCCGTCATCTATGCGTTTAAGTACCGTCAATTCCGCAACGGACTTCGACAAGTCTTTGGCGGTGGATGCAACCGCACCGTGGATGCTGTAAGTGTTGGGTCAACAGACGAAACTGGATCGAGAGAGAGAGAAGTGGTGCCCGCTAAACGCAAACAGACCAATTAATATTTTATGGTTGGATAGTGTTGTTACCAATGTATCAATCGTTCGTACAGGTATCGCTACACAGTCACACTCTGCTAACTGCTGGATACATAACTTTGGATATTGAGCGTTTACGGTACAGTAACATTTCATTTCATCGAAAACTCTCAAACCTGATATTTCGTGTCCGCGTACAAGATGGCAGTAAATAGAATTAAATAGTCTAACATAGAATAGTACATGTACAGAAAAAAACCGGGACATTTGACAGCGGACCAAGCGTTAAGGACTCTAGTTGGGTCAAGTCTATATCTTTGCCAAATTTCATAGAGCTGCTATTAACCGTAAGCACGGGAGCAGGGCTCAATGTCATACAGCCTGTAAGCAGACGTTTTCTGCTAAGGGAGCAGCCAACAGAACATATTTTATTTCACTGTTTTGGGGGGTTTCAGTGTAAAGCGGATGAGTGACGCTACAATGCAAATCCATTGTGAATGCGAACACACGCTGTCAAATCTTCCAGATCGTTGATGAAACACCTTAGCTTCCTCATGTTTTTCTGCTAGAAAAGTACAACAATTTTCTTTCTGTTAAACAGTATTATGAAATTGGAAGCAGGGTCCAGTTTCATGAAGCTGCGTAAGCAGCAAATATTGCTTAACAATTTATCCCTTAGCAAAAATTAGCAAAATACAAGTCACAGATGGTACATGTTACATACTATTTTGGCTGGTAACCTTATTCTGGTAAGCACAATTCGTTGTGCTTAGTGATATGCTTAAGCAGTTATATGTAGCCCAGGAATGTTAACCTTCTGGCGCTTACTGTAAGCAAGTCACTGGCGTAACAATGCAAATACAAAGTGGCAAACAAGCTGTCTGCCTAATTTCCTGTGAAACACGGTTGCACTTTTTAATTAAGCAGTTATTTCTGCTCTACTGTGAGCAAAAAAGTGTGCTATACAGATCAATCATCGCTGTTGTTTAGATTTCAACTAAGGTGCCAGGCTATACAAATTTCACTCGGATTTGTTTGCATTAATTTAGGTATATACAGTTCTATAGTGATTAAAAAACAAAAAAACTTTGTAAATCACAAATCGCATAAATAGAAAAGAAATGAACAGAGACAAGGAAATCAATGATTGCAAAATACGACAGGGCAATTATGTCAACATTGATTACGTTGCGCTTATTAAGCAGAGGGAAGATGCAGGCCTACGAGAGCGGGGGGTGCTGTGGGTGCTGCAGCACACACCTTTTTAGAGAGGGTGCAGTAAAATCAACCTTTATGAGCGGAAAACTTGGAAAAGGTCAAAAACGTATAATTACAGATAACATGTAATATTTAAAAACAAAAAACAAAAATCTTATTCGGCACAAAGCTGTGCCTTCGGTAAGACAACAATAATTAAACAAATGACACAGATTTTCGGCACCGAAAATGCAGAGACCAAACGGCTTCTTAACGAAAGCAACCATCGGCTCCAGTCGTTACCACATTTGTCTGCTGAAATGCAACTCGCTTTTAAGGAACAGAGGGACGCCCCAACCTCCTTGTACTAGCAAGAAGCTGGGGCTCCCTCATCAGAGCGCGCTTTAAACATATCAATGAAGTCGACACCTACTCTAGCTTCTTCTTCGGTATGAAAAGAATCCACTTCGCGTGCGAATCACATCTCCAAAATTCATATCCCCTCTGGAGAAATTACTGAAAATCAGAGCGAAGTTAACTCCCACATTCACAATTTCTACTCAGACTTATAGTTATACTGTCGCACTAATACCGATGAAAACGCAGGCGAGCGCCTACTTCAAACCATCCCCATACTTGACCCCCGCGACGCGGAGGACTGTGATAGGCCACTCTCAGTCAAAGAGTTAGATGTCGCAATCGGACAATTGGGTCGCAACAAATCCCCCGGCCTGGACGGTCTGCAATTTGTTTTTCCGTACCACACTAGAGCCAATGCATACACGCATAAGGTATGGGCGCTTTCCCGGATCCCTTCACTGTTGACCCCTTGTCTCAAGTGTGGTACGAAAAAAATCAAAGACGATGTGATTTCTGTACTTAATGACTCCATCCAAGCTGGGTCTTTACCGGTTTCCTGCAGGAGAGCCGTTAAAACTCTCCTTCCCAAAAAGGGTGACTTATAAGATGTAGCGAACTGGAGCCCGGTTTCTTTTCTGAACACAGACTACAAACTCTTCGCCAAAGTCATTGCGAACAGACTGAAAAATGTCATCGAACAAGTAATCCATTCAGACCAAAGCTACTCGGTGCCAGGGCGCTCCATCCACAACAATGTCAACATAATCAGGAACAGCCTTATGTACTGTAACTCCGAAAATATCCCGCTGGCTCTTCTGAACCTAGACCAGAAAAAGCCTTTGACAGTGTTGACCACGGATATCTGTTTAAAACCATGAAAGCAATGGGCTTTGGCCAAAATTTGATCTCAATTACGTCAGGCTAATGTATTCTATGCAGAGAGCATGTACAAGTGGGCGGATCACTCACCTCCCCCTCCATTTTGAAAAGGAATCAAGCAGGGGGTGCCAACTATCTGGCCTACTTTTCTCGATTGCCATCGAACCACTCCTACACACCCTACGCAAAACACTTAACAACAGCGGCCTACAACTGCCGTGCCGTACCAATAGTGGCAGGCACCTTGTCGTCTCGGCGTACCAGATGACGTCACTGTTTTTGTCACCAGAGACCATGGTTTCGACATTGTCAAAGGCGTTTAAAATCTATACAGCAAAGCCTCTGCTGCTCGTTTAAATCTCAACAAATCTGAGGGTTTATGGGTCGGACCGTGGGCCTCTAGGTTAGACCCGCCTCTAAGATTCAAATGGAATAACGAAGGGTAAGTCTTTCTTGGAGTTCATCTAGGCAATTCTAAAGCTTACATAAAACAAAACTAGTCAATGTGCCGACAGAGGATTGACAAATGTCTCTTTCGGTGGAAAAGACTATCTTAATACACAATGTCTCTAAAAGGCCGTGTACTCGTGGCTAATCAACTTGCAGCGTTCAAACTGCTTGATGTCTTTGCCACACTTTCCCCTCCTGATAAACTCGTTGATGAACTCCAAGAAAGACTGACATATTTCGTTTTGGCAGGCAAAAGGCACTGGCTCAAGAAAAGTGCATTGTTTTTGGATCAGGACAGAGGTGGGTTGGGTCTCACCTGTCTCCGGGCCCGTATACTCACTTTCTGTTTCAAACTATTTACGTACTTTCCTCTCGAAACCACAAGACAACCCTTCTTTTCAATTCACCCGCTATTACCTCAGGCAGTATCGTAATCTTGGACTTGATTTTGAATTATCTACTACCGATATTGGCCCCACATTCTATCCACACCTCCCCACCTTCCGCAGTGAGTTAATACATGCCTGGGTAGGGTCAGGAGCTCGAGTTGCATCACTCCCCACTGATTTTATTTCATTTGTTAATTTACCGATTAATAGCCTTGAAGGTAAAGTGGAACATTAATAACGCCGTATTTATTTTTCTCGGGAATGAAATCATTTGGTTAATCTAATTTGCGACTGCGCCAAATTTTGTTTGGCCTTTTGTATACCCTTTGCATTGCTTTTTCTGTTTTGTAGCTCGTTTTGTATTTTCTGTATTGCTGTCATGTAATCAATTGGAACCGTCCCTCTAGGTTGTAAAATATTTTATGTTTTGATGAGGAGAGTTCCATTTGAAAAGTAAAAGAAAAGTCCCTTTCTATTTTCTGCTTTTTTATTGAAGGCCTGGACTAAATAAAGAAAAAAATATGTAGAATTTACTACAATGTATAAAATGTATGAAGAAATGTACCGAAATTACTTCGGAGATGAAACTTAATTATATCCGTTCCCAAGCCTTTCACGGTTATTAAATTATCCAGCCTTTTCTTCATATTGCCGTCTTAATTGCTTCCGTTATAACCCAGGGACAAAGTTCACTTCATAGAAAAGCAGTTTTATTCTCAAAACAACGTGTATCATGATTTTAAATAACGCGGTATGTAAATCAAAAACATTAGGTTCACTTCTTTTACCACAATTGATTCAGACGATTCACAGCCTTGGTCAACTTCGCACACGCAGCGACAGTTTACTGATGTAACAAATCTCTGTAAATGAGAAAAGGAACTGTAGACGATCTGATATCGAAGCCATTTCCTGACTTTAACAACTGATTTTGAAGATATGGAGGAACTTCTTCCTTTGCTAATCTACCAGACCATCGTAGGTATCCTGGGCATCCTTGGCAATGCTCTGGTTTGTTTTGTCATCTGGAAAATACCAGCCATGCAAACTCGTACAAACGCTTTCATCTTCCACCAGGCAGTGATTGATTTCTTGGGTTCTACGATGATTCTTTTGAAGAGTGAAATCAAGGTGCCTGACCCCATCCCAAGCAACGCTCTCGGATGGTTCATCTGTCATGTCTGGTCTGGTTTCATTGTTTTCTTCTTCTCGTGATGTCTACGTTCAACCTCCTAACGTTGACAATGGAGCGGTATTTCGCCATCGTTCACCCCTTCAAGCACCTGGCAGCACTCGCCACATGGCCTCGTCTCAAAGTCGGTGTAGCCATGACGGTGTGTTGGGCTCTTGCTTTTGGCTTGAAAATATACAATCTCATCGTTTTTCGAGAAGAAAACGGCCAATGTGTTCAAAATCCAATTCCAGGATCCAAAATCATTGGAGTCATAGTTGTATTCCTGCAATACTTCTTGCCCGTGGGAGTGATGTTCTTCGCATACATTCGTATCAGTGTGGAAATGAAGCGGGGAGCGGCCCGTGTCGGCCCGGCACCAGCTGCACATCTTCCCAACGGAGCAAACGCACCAGACATGGCCGAGTCGCTCCTTCAAGCCAGACGCAACACCTTCAAGATGCTCCTGATCGTTTTCATCACGTTTGTGATCTGCTGGACACCTAACCAGGTCATGTTCCTCATGTTTAATCTCGGTTTTCGATTGACACTGACGGAATGGTTTTATTATCTCTCTGTGGCCATGGTAGCTACTAACTCTTGTGTCAACCCTTTCATTTACGCATTGAAATACCGTCAGTTTCGCAAAGGTCTACGTCAGATCTTTTACCGTGTTCGGGAACAAACCGAGAACATCGGTACTGAACAATCCTAGTCCTATAATGTATTAAACCAAATTACCAGTTGAAAATTAAGTTGCGAGATTTACTTGAAACGTCAAATTCACAGAGCCTTTTATCTTCACAGATCAGACGGCTGAATGGGATCAGAAAACAAAAACACCTGACATTCAACCTGTGAATATGCAACCAAACACAAAATGGTTTGTTTTGTCAGAGAGTTTGGACTGCAATCAAGCAACGGTGTTCAGCGGAGTGTGCAAAGCTGTCTCCTGAACTTTGACAGTATTTCAGAACGTACGGAACATTGATGATCGTTTCTGGTATGAAATTTAAAACATAAGCTTTCAACTTTAAACATATCAATTTATTAAAGTTTTTATGGAAGTCACGGCTGGGACGACGCGGCATCCCCAGCCGTGAGATCTACCGGGATCTCGTCCAGATCTTTATCACTGCTTGGCCGTTGGAGGTTATTATTCATTTTAGTGGCGTTCAACACGATCAAATATTCTTCATTTTTCCTTTCAAAGATAAGTGATGAGGAAGCAGATCTCCTCAAAACATTGCTGGGAAAGTTGACGACGGGGGCGCTCGTGGATCCGCCCACGTTGGGAAAAAATTATATTAACACAAAATTCTTATAACATGAATGTCAGTTTGGCCAAATTCTTAACTGTTTACAAGTAACCTTTGATGGTTTGTTACATTCATTTTACTTTCATCATGTCAAAATTTTACTTTCACAACAACATTATATAATTGTTATGGCCATAAACTTCCAAAAAAACTGAAGTATTTTAAGAAACAGAATCACGCACACGTAAAACTCAAAAATGGTTTAGGACCAACTTGGTCCCGGAAGTTCAAATACGCGCGAGACTTGCACAGTCAAATGTTCTGTTTTATCTCAATAATGAAGTGATTAGTTAGTACAGAGTGTATGGGGTCCTATTGATCCAATTCAACTGACGTAATAATCACAATAATCTTGATTGCGTCATTTTAATTGGTAGTCTCATCCCCCGTGTTTTATACCATAGAGAAAGGACTTATAGATACAGTAAAGTGCGAATTTTAGGCGACGCGGCGTTTACAGGCTTATCTGTTGACACACAAAATGGTACAGTCACCGCATGTGACGTGCGTGCCAAGGGGCCAATTGCAAGTTATGTCATCTATTGAAATTATACGTTATAGCAAAGCGCAAAGAATTTATCAGCATCTAATATCTGTTTCACCAACTTGGAAATAGTAGCTTCTCCTACTTGCTTCCTATCACTTACAAATAGTAAGTATAGGTTCGTTAACATTCGCATCCGTGGGGTTGGGTCAGAGTGGACAAGGTGTACGGAGCGAGGAATGGGTCCGGACGGAGACCTTGCCTAGATCGAGGACCCTGGAGTCCGGACAAGTGGTGAATTGTAACAATGCCCCGATGCCCCTCATTTATAAGCGCTCTGGCGCAGCCGCTGAGTAAGAGGCGATATCAGAAGATATATATAAAAAAAATCGTATCTTTTTTGTGTACGTTCTTTTCAATACCTGAAAGTGATAGTCCTTAAAAAAATATTATTTGGAATGACTTATTAAATTGCATTATTTTTCAAAATGACTTCTACAGATGAAGAAGTCCATTAACGGGTCCCACTTCGGAGATCTAATTTAATGATAATGGACACTCCTCCAGCCTTTCATATTACTATTGAATTATCCAAACTTCATGTTCATATTTCTGCTAGCTTTCAGGCAAGTGGCTTTTCTTAATTATTAAAGTGTGCCGTGATTTGAAATTTCTCAAGAGAGAAGAGAGGAAGGGTAGTGGAAAAAAACAAATATATATAATGGTCAACTTTGTTTAGAAACGCACCACATTGCGAAACCAATTCCTGACGTTAACAGTTGATTTGGAGAATATGGAGGAAATACTTCCTTTGCGAATCTACCAGACCATCGTAGGTATCCTGGGCATCCTTGGCAATGCTCTGGTTTGTTTTGTCATCTGGAAAATACCCGCCATGCAAACTCGTACAAACGCTTTCATCTTCCACCAGGCAGTGATCGATTTCTTGGGTTCTACGATGATTCTCTTGAAGAGTGAAATCAAGGTGCCTGACCCCATCCCAAGCAACGCTCTCGGATGGTTCATCTGTCATGTCTGGTCTGGTTTCATTGTTTTCTTCTTCTTCGTGATGTCTACGTTTAATCTTTTGGTACTCACATTGGAGCGGCATTTTGCCATCGTGCACCCGTTCAAGCACCAGGTGCTAATTGCCACTTGGCCTCGCCTCAAAATCGGTATAGCCATGGCAATGTGTTGGGTTGTATCGGCCGTACTGTTATCATACGTATTATTCATCTTCGAAGTGAAAAACGGCTTGTGTTTTCGAAAAGTGATCCCAGGATCCCGGGCTTTGGGCATTGTCACGGCATTTATGCAGTATATCATACCGGTGGGAGTGATGCTGTTTGCTTACATTCGCATCAGTGTGGAGATGAAGCGGGCAGCGGCCCGTGTCGGCCCGGCACCAGCCGCACATCTTCCCCACGGAGCAAACGCACCAGACATGGCCGAGTCGCTCTTTCGGGCCAGACGCAACACCTTCAAGATGCTCCTGATCGTTTTCATCACGTTCGTGATCTGCTGGACACCCAATCAGGTAATCTTCCTCTTGTTTAATCTTGGATTGGAAATCACGTTGAACGGGTGGTTTTACATACTCTCCGTAGCATTGGTGGCGACCAATTCTTGCGTTAACCCCGTCATCTATGCGTTCAAGTACCGTCAATTCCGCAATGGACTTCGACAAGTCTTTCGCGGTGGATGCAACCCTGCTATTGATGCTGTCAGTGTTGATCTCCCCTAGTAAATGTATCAATCGTTCGTAGAGACATCGCTACACAGTCACACTCTGCTAATTGCTGGATACATTAATTTGGATATTGAGAGTTTAGGGTACAGTAACATTTCAATTCATCGAAAACGCGTTAACCTGATATTTCATGACCGCGTACAAAATGAGAGTAAAATAGTCTAACATAGAATAGTACATGTACAGAAAAATACTGACATACTGACAGTGGACCAAGAGTTATGGATTCTACTTGGGCATACTGACAGTGGACCAAGAGTTATGGATTCTAGTTGGGCCAAGTCTATAGCTGGGCCCAATTTCATAGAGTTGCTAAACGGCTCATGTTGTGCTTACTGTGCAATTTCCATAGAGCTGCTAACCGTAATCACAGGATCAGGACCCATCCTCGCAAAGCCAGTAAGAACAATTTTTCTGCTTATGGAGCAGCCATTAGTAGACAATTTCCTTTTATAAACACTGCTAATTAAGGAAGACAAAAGTGTAAAGCGGATGAGTGACGCTACAATGGAAATCCATTGTGAACGCCCACACACGCTGTCAAATCTTCCAGATCGTTGATGAAATACGCTTTTGCTTCCTCATGTTTTTCTGCTATGAAAGTACACAGCTTTATGAAACTGGACCCTGGGCCAGCAAATATTGCTTAACAATTAATTCCTTGGCAAAATAAGCAAAAAAATACCAATCACAGATGGTACATGTTACACACTATTTTGGCTGGTAAACTTATTCTGGTATGCATCATTTGTGCTCAGTAAATGTTTGTGCTTAAGCAGCTTTATGAAGCCCAGTAATGTTAATCTTCCGGCGCTTACTGTAAGCAAGAGACTGACGTAACAAAGCAAATCCATGGTGTCAAACAAGCTGTCTGCCAAATTTTCCTGTGAAATACGCTGCACGATTTAAGGCAGAAAAAAATGTGCTTTCCGTTATACAGCTCTGTAAAGTTAGGCCCTAATGTCTACGCCCCACCTTTAAAATGCAATATACAAAATAGTAGTATGGTAGTTTTTTGAGAACGCTAGATGGCGGCAGACTTAGGTAAGTCCATTTTATGCACGTATGGGGTGCACCCATCTAAATAAACTTCCGTAGCATACATTGCAAAATGATAAATATTCAAAAATACACAAACAATACTTAGAAGTCTCACAGCTCTTTACAGTAAAGGGAAAACTATTTTATTGACTCTTGAACTTTTATTCTCTGCTCAAATTGATATGGGGAGTCCCTGGGCCCATCGAGTTATTCTCCCTCCTAATAAAAACACCCCTACAAAGGTGTAATTTTCAAAATTAATGAGCTCAACGCTCTATTTTCTCCTTATTTGGTGGGGTGCACCCCCTCAGAACTACGTAAACATTCGAAATTTACACGGTCAGTTAGTATGTTGCCACCTAGCGTTCTAAAGTATTTACCGTAGAACATTATTTGATGGTTTCGGTTTATTTGTTGAAACAGCAACCACTCGAATCAATCATTGCTGTCGTTTAGATTTCAACTAAGGTGCCTGGCTATACAAGATTCACTCGGATTTGTTTGTACTAATTAAGGTAGATTTATAATGATAAAAAATTACTTTGTAAATCACAAATCACATAGAAAACAGAACAGTATAAATAGAAAAGAAATGAACAGAGACAGGAGTCAATGATTGCAAAATACGACAGGGCAATTATGTCAATATTGATTACTTTGCGCTTATTATGCAGAGGGAAGATGCAGGCCTGCGAGAGCGGGGGTGCTGTGGGTACTGCAGCACATACAAATTTTTGGAGGGGGGTGAAAATTATCGGTATTTACAGCACAGCTTTGCACCAAAATTATTGTTACAGTATTTAATAATATAATAATATTCTTGTTAATATTGTCTCGCTTATTGTTCCTGTATGCAGTTGATATTTGTAGCAAAATGAAGTAAATACATTCCTGCAATTTGTAATTCACAATAATAAGCTTTTTTATGATAATCAAATTATATATATAAAGGCCTAGTTATATTTCAATGTTTCGCGGGTCTTGACGCCAAGCTTAATATATTGGTGGCGCTATTGCTCGAGGGAGGCGAGCTGGGGGAAGGTGCGGGGGCGGGGTAACCAGAGAAGGGGGCTCCTCAAGCTTCTCGTATACACATAAACACCGCCAAGAAAGGGTCAAATAATGTGTTGAAGTGCATTGCTTAGACGTAACTCTCGAAGTATGCCAAATCAAACTGTGTGGCCATTGATTTGCATCATAAACATCCAGGCACAATTGGGCATCAATGCTCGCCTCCATTGTGGACCCGTTTGCACACAAGGTGGTATATAACTTGAATACGCTATTCCGTAAGTAGCAAGGTTGAAAATGTTTGCATTGGTTACGTACAAAGAGTGCTACCTCGGTAGTTTCCAAATAACACTTTCAACTGACGTATAGTCATATACGTTTTGAGTGTCTTGTTACACATCGTGTAATTATGCATCGCAATGTGTGAATGGCTAATCCACAAGACCTAATGTTCTTATCTACAGAACTATTGGTTGACGTAACCCGACTGATTACAAAAATGCAGACGACACTAGTGTTAAAAAATGTCACTTAATGCTGGAAATCGCTGCGGCGGGCCTTTGATTAATAGTTAAAGATGAAAAACTGAGTAATGAAAACATGATTGTGTAGACATTGTTAGTTTTACTCATGTGAACATTAATTTGCAATCACAACTGGTGAACCAAAATGGTGGATGAAAATTATGAAGAAAACAAAAATCGAACATCCGACCCCAATTTTCGAGCCCGTTACGCCAAACTACAAATGTCTCCGTTAATGTTGTATTGGTTGACATCTTCAAAATATTAAACTGTATTCACCTTTAGTGTAAGAAGTGCAAATTTCACAAACATAGAGCTGACTAGAATGTTTCTGCAGTGGTCATTGGTCAACTTCTAACCACTCGTGACAACTTTGATGTTTTGTTGCAAGTTAACTTTTAAAAATAACAATAAGCGAATCTCACTAAGGCTGGACATGATATCAGCGATGCCCTGAACTGACATTTAAAGCTGATTTAAAGATAATGAGTGAATGTTTACTTTCCCTTATCTATTTTCTGTTTTTTAAATTTCCAATAGTAAGAGGCGATATTAAATAGTAAGAGGCGATATCAGAAGATATATATAAAAAAATCGTATCTTTTTTGTGTACGTTCTTTTCAATACCTGAAAGTGATAGTCCTTGACAAACTATTATTTGGAATGACTTATTAAATTGCATTATTTTTCAAAATGACTTCTACAGATGAAGAAGTCCATTAACGAATCCCACTTCGGAGATCTAATTTAATGATAATGGACACTCCTCCAGCCTTTCATATTACTATTGAATTATCCAAACTTCATGTTCATATTTCTGCTAGCTTTCAGGCAAGTGGCTTTTCTTAATTATTAAAGTGTGCCGTGATTTGAAATTTCTCAAGAGAGAAGAGAGGAAGGGTAGTGGAAAAAAACAAATATATATAATGGTCAACTTTGTTTAAAAACGCACCACATTGCGAAACCAATTCCTGACGTTAACAGTTGATTTGGAGAATATGGAGGAAATACTTCCTTTGCGAATCTACCAGACCATCGTAGGTATCCTGGGCATCCTTGGCAATGCTCTGGTTTGTTTTGTCATCTGGAAAATACCCGCCATGCAAACTCGTACCAACGCTTTCATCCTCCACCAGGCAGTGATCGATTTCTTGGGTTCTACGATGATTCTCTTGAAGAGTGAAATCAAGGTGCCTGACCCCATCCCAAGCAACGCTCTCGGATGGTTCATCTGTCATGTCTGGTCTGGTTTCATTGTTTTCTTCTTCTTCGTGATGTCTACGTTTAATCTTTTGGTACTCACATTGGAGCTGTATTTTGCAATCGTGCACCCGTTCAAGCACCAGGTGCTATTTGCCAGTTGGCCTCGCCTCAAAATCGGTACAGCCATGGCGATGTGTTGGGTTGTTTCGGCCGTACTGAAATCATACACATTATTCATCTTCGAAGTGGAAAACGGCCTTTGTGTTCCTAATGTGATCTCAGGATCCCGGGCTTTGGGGATTCTCACGGCATTCATTCAGTATATCATACCGGTGGGAGTGATGCTGTTTGCTTACATTCGCATCAGTGTGGAGATGAAGCGGGGAGCAGCCCGTGTCGGCCCGGCACCAGCCGCACATCTTCCCAACGGAGCAAACGCACCAGACATGGCCGAGTCCCTCCTTCGGGCCAGACGCAACACCTTCAAGTTGCTCCTGATCGTTTTCATCACGTTCGTGATCTGGTGGACACCTTGCCAGGTCCTGTTCCTCATGTTTAACCTTGGATGGGAGATTACATACAACGAGTGGTTTTCCATACTCTCTGTTAGCATTGGTGTCGACCAATTCTTGCGTCAACCCCGTCATCTATGCGTTTAAGTACCGTCAATTCCGCAAATGACTTCGACAAGTCTTTGGCGGTAGATGCAACCGCACCGTGGATGCTGTCAGTGTTGGGTCAACAGACGAAACTGGATCGAGAGAGAGAACTGGTGCCCGCTAAACGCACACATACATATCAATAATTTCAATGTTGGATAGTGTGATTACCAATGTATCAAATCGTTGGTACACACATCTCTCCACGATCACAGTCAATTGATGGATATATAATATTGGATGTTGAGAGTTTGTGGTACAGTAACCTTTCACGTAATCGAAAACGCATAAACCTGATAATTCATGACTGCCTTCAAGATACTAGTATTTACCGGTAGTAATATAATATTATTCTCGCTAATTGTTCCCGTATATGCAGTAAAGGAGCCTGACCCCATCCCAAGCAACGCTCTCGGATGGTTCATCTGTCATGTCTGGTCTTCTTTCATTATTTTCTTCTTCTTCGTGATGTCTACATTCAACCTCCTAACGTTGACCATGGAGCGGTATTCGCCATCGTTCACCCCTTCAAGCACCAGGTAGCACTCGCCACATGGCCTCGTCTCAAAGTCGGTGTAGCCATGACGGTGTGTTGGGCTCTTGCCTTTGGCTTGAAAATATACATTCTCTTCGTTTTCGAGAAGAAAACGGCCAAATTCCAATTCCCGAATCCAAAATCATTGGAATCATAGTTGTATTCCTGCAATACTTCTTGCCTGTAGGAGTGATGTTCTTCGCTTACATTCGCATCAGTGTGGAGATGAAGCGGGGAGCGGCCCATGTCGGCCCGGCGCCAGCCGCACATCTTCCCAACGGAGCAAACGCACCAGACATGGCCGAGTCCCTCCTTCGGGCCAGACGCAACACCTTCAAGATGCTCCTGATCGTTTTCATCACGTTCGTGATCTGCTGGACACCCAACCAGGTCATCTTCCTCATGTTTAATCTCGGTTTTCGATTGACACTGACGGAATGGTTTTATTATCTCTCTGTGGCCATGGTAGCTACTAACCCTTGTGTCAACCCTTTCATTTACGCATTGAAATACCGTCAGTTTCGCAAAGGTCTACGTCTATCTCGCGAGACTGCTGCTCCGCGCGAGACTACTGCTCTCGTGACTACGGTCCTATTTAACGACTTGTAGAATCAGCTAGCGGTTTGTGCACGGCCTACGGGTCTTCGGTTGATTTCGTACGGAAGCATCTAATTGGTCAAACTTGTAAAACATATAAATATTAAAACTATAGGCCTAGATGGATATTAGTAATACATTTTGTACAGAGGATATGGAGTCATCCATATGGAGAAATGGAGTTGTCCATCCATTTTAACTCACACAGTGATTGAATACGTGTGAGACCCTTAGAGCAGGTTATGCAGAACTTATATAAAGAAAGAATTAACTGCATTTTGTGACTGAAGCTGTCCTGTAATGTCAATGAACAAGATTGCTTTTATCCGTACACTCATCAACATATCGGTTGACGGACTAAGCAGACAATTACCGTAGATATTATTTAATCATGATTATGAGGCAAGGGACTCATCTTAAACAGATAGATAGTAAATGTCAAAGCTAAGGAGAGAGCTGTTTCGCTATCACCGTGGCAGACATACGATTTGTCCACAAGTCCAGAACAGACGGAGAACATCGGTACTGAACAAAACAGTCTTTTGGCAAAGATTTTCTTTGATTGGGCAAGATCTTTGTCAAAAAAACTACACTCGTTGTATCTTTCTAGACTAGACAAGGGCCTTTGACAAAGTTCCACTTAACCTGTTAATCAACCAATTACATCATTTACGTATTGGCCAACTGCTTGGTAGATGGATACAAAACTTTTGATATAACAAATCTGAGAGTGTTTATTATGGAGGTAAAGTTTCCACCTCCTTGAATGTATCATCCGGGATCCCACGGGCATCAATCCTATAGAGCCCCTTTTGTTTATACATTTTACGAATGACCTCCAACATTGTGTTTCTCCAGGTACTTCAATGTACCTGTATGCCGATGACACTGTCATCTTCAGGCCTGTCACCAACAGAGTTGATGATTATGCATTGCAATTAGTACCTATATTGTAATTTATTGGAGTAACAAGAAATGTATGTTACTTAATCCATTTCAATGTGCTCTGTTACCTATTTTGTAGGCGACGTCAAAATGTAATTGTGAATGAATATAAGATCTTGGTGACCGAGCGTTCATTACTAAAAATAACAAATATTTGATGTCACAATTCAATCAAATCTCGAATGGCAATATCATATTATGCAATTTGTTTTAAAGCTACAACAAACTCTGGGTTTCATTGAGAGAACATGTGGTCATTCGAAGCTCTCATACCAGCTTTATCTAGAACTCTGTAGACCAATTATTGAATATGCCAGTCCTGTAAGAATTCACCCCGCAATATAAATCGTATCGAAAAGGTCCAGCGTGATTTTACCAGATTTATTTTAAAACAAATTTCACTAAATCATGATCAGTCTGGCTACCTGAATTACTTACAAAGGTTGACCCTACCAAATCTGACATCGCTTGAATCGAGGAGGAGAGCTGTTGAGCTTATGTTTCTGTCATCAAATGTTTTATAATCACACGAGCATTGCGACTCTTTGTTTCAAATCAAACAACGTAGAGATTTTCCTCACATTCAAAATCCATTTTTTCTTGATGTAACAGTTGAAAGTATAATTTTGTTCATGGGCTGCCTGCCCTTTTGGAACTCATTGCCCATCGATATCCGTTGCTTAACATCTATTTCTTTATTTAAAGCAACAGTTTTCTCCTTGAGTCAACCCATACAACTCAAAGTTTCAATTGTTTATGTCTTCGTAGTTTTCACGTAAATGTTGCCTGTCTGAACTTTTAAGAAATACCTTTATTGGTAGACTGAACCTTTTGGTTGTATAAGAAAATTTACATTTCCCTCCTCAGTCTAGCCTTCTCCATATGTTTTTTACTTTAGGTTTTAGTGTTTCTCTTTTGCGTGTAATTTTAATGAATTTGTGGAGAGGAAAAGATTTTAATAGTAAAAAGCAAATTTCACTTTTAAAAAGTCCTGACATAATATTAGCGAGGCCCAGACCTGCCATTTAAAGCAGATTTATGGAAAATGGGTTAATGTTTTCCTTTGTGGTATCCTTTTGTGCGTTTATTTCAATAGCTGATGTTGACAGTATTTATTATTTGGACTGAATACTGGAAATGCATCCTTAGAATCGACTGCAATATATGAATTGACTCAACTAATCGGCTGAAAGGATTTCTGAGATCTAATTTAATTATGCGCTGTTCTCTATGCCTCCCACATGTATTAGCTCTTCAAGACCTTTGTTCATTTTACCGTCTTAATTGCATCTATTATACCTAAGAGACAACGTTTTAAGTCAAAGCTACATAGCTCTATTTTCTGTGCCGCGATTTTTTTAAATATAAATATGAGTAAATCGCTCAAGCAGTGACTTCTTGAGCAGTTTCCTGATAAAACGTTTAGTTCATCATCAAATCTATGCAGATGAGAAACGGATTTGTATTATAGACACACCACTAAGTACTATCGACGCCATTTCCTGACTTTAACAATTGATTTGCAAGATATGGAGGAAATTCTTCCTCTGCGAATGTACCAGACCATCGTAGGTATCCTGGGCATCCTTGGCAATGCTCTGGTTTGTTTTGTCATCTGGAAAATACCAGCCATTTCTAGTGTACCGTTTTCTTTCAAGAATGACACTCATGGTGCAATACATAATGATATAAAATTTCCTATCTTTTTTGTTGCGTTCTATTTTCAATACCTGAAAGTGGCTGTCTTGACTGCTATTCAGATTGACTTCTTGAACTACATCCTTAAAATCAAATTACAGTTGGTGAATGAGGTTTGACTAATAGAACCAGGGCACTTCGGAGATCTAAACTCAACAACGTCCTGTCCTACAGCCTTCGTTGAAATTTCAAGGCCCTTTTTCATGCAGTTCATTTTGCTGAACACAGGTTGCCACCATTTTAAACTAGATACAAATATTTGAATAAACAAAAAATCGGTTCATTTTGAAAATCATGTCATGGTCAACTTCGCTCAAGCAGTGACAGTCTGCTTGCTATAAATCATTCTGTAAAATCTGAAATCGCTGCAAATAAACTTTGCAAAAATGATAATAAGCGAATCTCACTAATTCGAGACATGATATCGGCGAGGCATTGAACTGACATTTAAAGCTGATTTATAGAAAATGGGTTGATGCTTTTCTTTTCCGTTTCTATTTTTTGCGCTTTATTTCCAATACCTGAAGCCTTGACTATATTTAGAATAAACAAAGAAAACATTTGTAGAATTGACTACAATGTATAAATTGAGTAAAGAAATGTACCGTGGGGACTTTAAAGCTCAAATTTATTTATATCCGTTCCAAAACCTTTTACGCTTAGTAAATTCTCAAGACTTTTCTTCATATTGCCGTCTTAATTGCTTCCATTTTAACCCAGGGACAAAATTATCGTCAGAGAAAAGCAGTTTTGCTATCAAAACAATGTACCATGATGTCAAATTAAGTGGTATATAAAACGATTATACTCCCCAGAATCATAAACATTGGGTACACTTCTTTTACCACGCAACAAATCTCTGTAAATGAGAAATGGGACTGTAGATGATCTGCTATAGCGAAGCCATTTCCTGACTTTAACAACTGATTTTGAAGATATGGAGGAACTTCTTCCTTTGCGAATCTACCAGACCATCGTAGGTATCCTGGGTGTCCTTGGCAATGCTCTGGTTTGTTTTGTCATCTGGAAAATACCAGCCATGCAAACTCGTATAAACGCTTTCATCTTCCACCAGGCAGTGATTGATTTCTTGGGTTCTATGATGACTCTCTTGAAGAGTGAAATCAAGGTGCCTGACCCCATCCCAAGCAACGCTCTCGGATGGTTCATCTGTCATGTCTGGTCTGGTTTCATTGTTTTCTTCTTCTTCGTGATGTCTACGTTTAATCTTTTGGTACTCACATTGGAGCGGTATTTTGCCATCGTGCACCCGTTCAAGCACCAGGTGCTATTTGTCACTTGGCCTCGTCTCAAAATCAGTATAGCCATGGCAATGTGTTGGGTTGTTTCGGCCTTACTGGAATCATACACATTTTTTATCTTCGAAGTGAAAAACGGCTTTTGTGTTCGAAATGTGATCCCAGGGTCCAGGGCTTTAGGGATTTTAACCATATTCATGAAGTATATCATACCGATGGGAGTGATGCTGTTTGCTTACTTTCGCATCAGTGTGGAGATGAAGCGGGGAGCGGCCCGTGTCGGCCCGGCACCAGCCGCACATCTTCCCAACGGAGCAAACGCACCAGACATGGCCGAGTCCCTCCTTCGGGCCAGACGCAACACCTTCAAGATGCTCTTGATCGTTTTCATCACGTTCGTGATCTGTTGGACACCCAATGAGATTATCTTCCTCATGTTTAACCTTGGGTGGGAGATCACATACAACGAGTGGTTTTCCATTCTCTCCATAGCGTTGGTGGCGACCAATTCTTGCGTCAACCCCGTCATCTATGCGTTCAAGTACCGTCAATTTCGCAACGGACTTCGACAAGTCTTTGGCGGTGGATGCAACCGCACCGTGGATGCTGTAAGTGTTGGGTCAACAGACGAAACTGGTCCGAGAGAGAGAACTGGTGCCCACTAAACGCACACAGACCTGACAATAGTGTCAATGTTGGCTAGTCTGGTTACCAATGTATCAACCGTTCGTACATACACTCTGCTAATTGCTGGATATATTGATTTTGATATTGAGAGTTTATGGTACAGTAACATTTAACTTCATTGAAAACGCGTTAACCTGATATTTCATGACTGCCTTTTTAGATGATTAAAAATCGCTTGGACGTTGTCTTCAAGGTTGTTGTGTAGTATCACTTCAGATTGTATTCAACCAAAAGTGCCCCCTTCCTAAAGACCTTAGACACGGGGAGAGTAAACGCTTCATGCGGCAAGTGTGTCCAGCAAATTGGGATCTTTATTAAACAATGAAATTATCCTTCTCATGCATGGATGTGTTCGAACTTAATTAATCAAAGAAAACAGTGAATAATCTATATTGGTTTTCATAAATCAGGACGACTTATGTTTGACGGTGATCATATTAATTATCGTCTATAATTTTTAAATCAGGCAAAATATCGCACAAATCGCTGAATACATGACAAAATTTATATCACAAACATGTTTATGCCGCAAAATATCTTTTTACCGATATTACAATGAAAAACTAAATCTGCAATCACTATCTTGACTAAAAACCAACATTTACAATAAAGTCGTGTTTACGCCGCTCTTTGTTCATGTTCCGATATTCCAAAGAAAAAACCAAACAGCAATCATTATCTTGACTACGTATCTTTTGCCATTGAGGCATCCGTAGTTACATCACCAAATACCCGGTGTATATTAAAGGAACATTACATAATTTGTAAGAAAAAAGTTGTAAAATATACCTTTTGATCATAGATTTACATAAGACTTACACGGTCTAATGATGATGATAGTAGAAAACATCCCTTGAAATATTTCTGTCTGAAATGCCATATTTGATGAGAAATAAATAATAAACTAATTTTCCGATTAGAGTTTATCGCTCAGTGAGCGTTTTATTCATTTGTTGAGTCTATATGATTTCATGCAAATGTGTAATCTGTTTTTCACTATTTTCTCGCGACCCAGATGGCCGATCGATCTCAAACTTCTACAGGTTTGTCAGTTTATGTATATGGTGGATTACATACAGTGTTTACACTGCCAGCAACTGTTTTGTCAGCAAAAACCAATTCTGTAATGTTCCTTTAAATTGAACAATGTTTGTTTTGTTACCATGCATATAATAGACCTGCCTTTATGAGCTAGTATGACTCTTTTTCCCTACCTGGGAGCAGCAGTCGTGAAGTATAATCATATTGAAAACTGGGGCTTGCTTTCTCTTGATACAATGGATATATGTCCGCTATTTAAATGCAAGCCGTGAGGAGATCATACTAATGTATATTCTTCTTCAACATACATTAATTTTATCCACAAAACTCGCTTTATCGTAAATCTACAAAACAATTATAATCATGTTTCTTATAATGTTATAACGGTTGTCATTATAGCCGTCAATATATGTAAAGATTGTAAACATTTTGCAATACAAAACCAACAGCAGTGTAAACTTGCATGTTTACTGACTTGACATTATCAGCAAAGTGGGATCAAGGGAAGCAGAACCAGGGAGGGGGGATGGGTGCATGGGACCGGTGCCCCCACCTTAAAGTAGCTCCCCCTTCCTGCTCTCCTGCAAAAGCAGACATGTTTGGTATTAGGTTCCCATCCTTGGGGTTGAGCCAGAGTGGACGACGGGCTTGGAGGGGCATTGAACCAGGGACCTTGTCTCCAGGACTCCCCTCCCATTTTCCCCTCCCATTTTGTAAGCAATCCGCAACTGCTGAGTAAGACACGAGATCAGAGAATTATTTTCCTGAGGTTGTAATAATAATACACCGAATAATACTGCTAATAATAATGGAGGGAGATCAAGTGCACTCTCAATATGTTCGAAACTTTGAGATAGCATATGCCTACTTGCATTAAAAAGTACAGTTCGTGTCCGCAACCTTTTTACTCACTCTCTTTTTCATTTTTAGTTTTGATCAGAAAAATATTGTAAATTTTAGAGCTAGTTGAATCAGGTAGTGTAAATTAGCAGCCAGCCACGTGATTGACCCTTGATCTTCACTTTGTAGTTTTATTCTAAGTGACTGTGCTGTGATATTGACACTTTGTACCACTATTCTCCTGTGAATAAATATAATTATTAGTTGCAGCTGAGATTAGTCATTCTAATTACTCGTCATTGTGTGGAGTTTGCTGTAGATTAGAATTTTAGTGAATGCTCGTCTATAGAGGGCCAGCCTCCTTCCTGAGCCTCTACAATAATAATGTACATGTGCGCCATGTCTGTCAAGAATGACATTCACGGCACAATACATAATGATAGTACTTTAAATGTCATATTGTTTTGTTGCGCTCTTTTTCCAATACCCGAAAGTGGCTGTCTTGACTATTATTTGAAATGACTTTTGGAACTACAACCATTAAATTAAATTACAGTTGGTGAATTAGGTTGACTAATAGAACCAGGGCACTTCGGAGGTCTAAACTCAACAATGTTGTTTCCTTCAGCCAGTCATTAATTTGCAAGGCCCTTTTTCACACAGTTCAATTAGCTTCACAATGGTTGTCACGATTTCAAATTTCGATAAAAATATTTTAATAAAACAAACAAGTTACTTCAATGTTATATCATAATCATGTCTAACTTCGCTCAGGCCATGACAGTCTGCTCGGTATAAAATATTCCGTAAAATCTGAAATCGCTGAAAATGATCAATGGAATGATAAACGCACTACTACAGCGAAGCCATTTCCCGATTTTAACATTTTGATTTGGAGAATATGGAGGAAATTCTTCCTCTGCGAATCTACCAGACCATCGTAGGTATCCTGGGCATCCTTGGCAATGCTCTGGTTTGTTTTGTCATCTGGAAAATACCCGCCATGCAAACTCGTACAAACGCTTTCATCTTCCACCAGGCAGTGATCGATTTCTTGGGTTCTACGATGATTCTCTTGAAGAGTGAAATCAAGGTGCCTGACCCCATCCCAAGCAACGCTCTCGGATGGTTCATCTGTCATGTCTGGCCTGGTTTCATTATTTTCTTCTTCTTCGTGATGTCTACGTTGAACCTTTTGGTACTCACATTGGAGCGGTATTTTGCCATCGTGCACCCGTTCAAGCACGAGGTGCTATTTGCCACTTGGCCTCGCCTCAAAATCGGTATAACCATGGCAATGTGTTGGGTTGTTTCGGCCGTACTGAAGTCATACCTACTCTTCATCTTCAGAGAGGAAAACGGCTTCTGTGTTTTAAATATGATCCCAGGGTCATGGGCTTTGGGGATTTTCACGGCATTTACGCAGTATATCATGCCAGTAGCAGTGATGTTCTTCGCCTACATTCGCATCAGTGTGGTGTTGAAGCGGGGAGCGGCCCGTGTCGGCCCGGCACCAGCCGCACATCTTCAAAAAGGAACAAATGCACCAGACATGGCCGAGTCGCTCCTTCGGGCCAGACGCAACACCTTCAAGATGCTCCTGATCGTTTTCATCACGTTTGTGATCTGCTGGACACCCAACCAGGTTATCTTCCTCATGTTTAACCTTGGATTGGAAATGACGTTCAACGAGTGGTTTTACCGAGTCTCCGTAGCATTGGTGTTGACCAATTCTTGTGTCAACCCCGTCATCTATGCGTTCAAGTACCGTCAATTCCGCAACGGACTTCGACAAGTCTTTGGCGGTGGATGCAACCGCGCCGTAGATGTTTCCAGTTTTGGTTCAACAGACGAAACTGAACAGAGAGAGAGAGAACTGGTGCCCGCTTAACGCACACATACCTATCAATAATTTCAATGTTGGATAGTGTGATTACCAATGTATCAAATCGTTGGTACACACATCACTCCCTATCACAGTCTAATTGATGGATATATAATATTGGATGTTGGGAGTTTGTGGTACAGTAACATTTCACTTAATCGAAAACGCATAAACCTGATAGTTAATGACTGCCTTCAAGATAATATTATTTAGTAATATAATATTATTCTCGCTAATACTGTTCCCGTATGCAGTTTAGGAGCCTGACCCCATCCCAAGCAACGCCCTACGGATGGTTCATCTGTCATGTCTGGTCTGCTTTCATTATTTTCTTCTTGTACGTGATGTCTACTTTCAACCTCCTAACGTTGACCAATGAGCGGTATTTGCACCTCTTTTGGAATCATAGTTGTATCCCTGCAAGTGCAATACTTCCTGCCCGTAGGAGTGATGTTCTTCTCCTACATTCGCATCAGTGTGGAAATGAAGCGGGGAGCGGCCCGTGTCGGCCCGGCACCAGCCGCACATCTTCCCAACGGAGCAAACGCACCAGACCGAGTCCCTCCTTCGAGCCAGACGCAACACCTTCAAGATGCTCCTGATTGTTTTCATCACGTTCGTGATCTGCTGGACACCCAACCAGGTCATCTTCCTCATGTTTAATCTCGGTTTTCGATTGACACTGACGGAATGATTTTATTATCTCTCTGTGGCCATGGTAGCTACTAACTCTTGTGTCAACCCTTTCATTTACGCTTTGAAATACCGTCAGTTTCGCAAAGGTTTACGTCATATCTTTAACCGTGTTCGGGAACAACTCGAGAACATCGGTACTGAACAATCCTAGTCCTATAATGTATCAAACCAAATTACCAAGTGAAAATTAAGTGGCGAGATTTACTTGAACATCAAATTCACAGAGCCTTTTATCTTCACTGATCAGACGGCTGATTGGGATCATACATCATTTGCTTTTGGAAGAGCAATTTATTTCCCATCCTCTAGTTTCCAATAAAAACACCTGACATTCAACCTGTGAATATGTAACCAATCGCAAAAAACATGAATGTCAGTTTGGCAAAATTCTTAACTGTTTACAAGTAACCTTTGATGATTTGTTTCATTCATTTTACTTTCATCATGTCTAAATTTTACTTTCCCAACAATATGATATAATTTTTAGAGCCATAAGCTTCCATAGTATTTTAAGAAATAGAATCACGCACACGTAAAACTAAAAAATGTTTTAGGACCAACTTGGTCCCGGAAGTTCAAATACGCGCGAGACTTGCACAGTCAAATGTTCTGTTTTATCTCAATAATGAAGTGATTAGTTAGTACAGAGTGTATGGGGTCCTATTGATCCAATTCAACTGACGTAATAATCACAATAATCTTGATTGTGTCATTTTAATTGGTAGTCTCACCCCCCGTGTTTTATACCATAGAGAAAGGACTTATAGATACAGTAAAGTGCGAATTTTAGGCGACGCGGCGTTTACAGGCTTATCTGTTGACACACAAAATGGTACAGTCACCGCATGTGACGTGCGTGCCAAGGGGCCAATAGCAAGTTATGTCATCTATTGAAATTATACGCTATAGCAAAGCGCAAAGAATTTATCAGCATCTAATATCTGTTTCACCAACTTGGAAATAGTAGCTTCTCCTACTTGCTTCCTATCACTTACAAATAGTAAGTATAGGTTCGGTAACATTCGCATCCGTGGGGTTGGGTCAGAGTGGACAAGGTGTACGGAGCGAGGAATGGGTCCGGACGGAGACCTTGCCTAGATCGAGGACCCTGGAGTCCGGACAAGTGGTGAATTGTAACAATGCCCCGATGCCCCTCATTTATAAGCGTTCTGGCGCAGCCGCTGAGTAAGAGGCGATATCAGAAGATATATATAAACAAATCGTATCTTTTTTGTGTACGTTCTTTTCAATACCTGAAAGTGATAGTCCTTGAAAAACTATTATTTGGAATGACTTATTAAATTGCATTATTTTTCAAAATGACTTCTACAGATGAAGAAGTCCATTAACGGGTCCCACTTCGGAGATCTAATTTAATGATAATGGACACTCCTCCAGCCTTTCATATTACTATTGAATTATCCAAACTTCATGTTCATATTTCTGCTAGCTTTCAGGCAAGTGGCTTTTCTTAATTATTAAAGTGTGCCGTGATTTGAAATTTCTCAAGAGAGAAGAGAGGAAGGGTAGTGGAAAAAAAACAAATATATATAATGGTCAACTTTGTTTAAAAACGCACCACATTGCGAAACCAATTCCTGACGTTAACAGTTGATTTGGAGAATATGGAGGAAATACTTCCTTTGCGAATCTACCAGACCATCGTAGGTATCCTGGGCATCCTTGGCAATGCTCTGGTTTGTTTTGTCATCTGGAAAATACCCGCCATGCAAACTCGTACAAACGCTTTCATCCTCCACCAGGCAGTGATCGATTTCTTGGGTTCTACGATGATTCTCTTGAAGAGTGAAATCAAGGTGCCTGAACCCATCCCAAGCAACGCTCTCGGATGGTTCATCTGTCATGTCTGGTCTGGTTTCATTGTTTTCTTCTTCTTCGTGATGTCTACGTTTAATCTTTTGGTACTCACATTGGAGCGGTATTTTGCCATCGTGCACCCGTTCAAGCACCAGGTGCTAATTGCCACTTGGCCTCGCCTCAAAATCGGTATAGCCATGGCAATGTGTTGGGTTGTATCGGTCAGTGTGGAGATGAAGCGGGCAGCGGCCCGTGTCGGCCCGGCACCAGCCGCACATCTTCCCCACGGAGCAAACGCACCAGACATGGCCGAGTCGCTCTTTCGGGCCAGACGCAACACCTTCAAGATGCTCCTGATCGTTTTCATCACGTTCGTGATCTGCTGGACACCCAATCAGGTCATCTTCCTCATGTTTAATCTTGGATTGGAAATCACGTTGAACGGGTGGTTTTACATACTCTCCGTAGCATTGGTGGCGACCAATTCTTGCGTTAACCCCGTCATCTATGCGTTCAAGTACCGTCAATTCCGCAATGGACTTCGACAAGTCTTTGGCGGTGGATGCAACCCTGCTATTGATGCTGTCAGTGTTGATGTCCCCTAGTAAATGTATCAATCGTTCGTAGAGACATCGCTACACAGTCACACTCTGCTAATTGCTGGATACATTAATTTGGATATTGAGAGTTTAGGGTAAAGTAACATTTCAATTCATCGAAAACGCGTTAACCTGATATTTCATGACCGCGTCCAAAATGAGAGTAAAATAGTCTAACATAGAATAGTACATGTACAGAAAAATACTGACATACTGACAGTGGACCAAGAGTTATGGATTCTACTTGGGCATACTGACAGTGGACCAAGAGTTATGGATTCTAGTTGGGCCAAGTCTATAGCTGGGCCCAATTTCATAGAGTTGCTAAACGGCCCATGTGGTGCTTACTGTGCAATTTCCATAGAGCTGCTAACCGTAATCACAGGATCAGGACCCATCCTCGCAAAGCGAGTAAGAACAATTTTTCTGCTTATGGAGCAGCCATTAGTAGACAATTTCCTTTTATAAACACTGCTAATTAAGGAAGACAAAAGTGTAAAGCGGATGAGTGACGCTACAATGCAAATCCATTGTGAACGCCCACACACGCTGTCAAATCTTCCAGATCGTTGATGAAATACGCTTTTGCTTCCTCATGTTTTTCTGCTATGAAAGTACACAGCTTTATGAAACTGGACCCTGGGCCAGCAAATATCGCTTAACAATTAATTCCTTGGCAAAATAAGCAAAAAAATACCAATCACAGATGGTACATGTTACACACTATTTTGGCTGGTAAACTTATTCTGGTATGCATCATTTGTGCTCAGTAAATGTTTGTGCTTAAGCAGCTTTATGAAGCCCAGTAATGTTAATCTTCCGGCGCTTACTGTAAGCAAGAGACTGACGTAACAAAGCAAATCCATGGTGTCAAACAAGCTGTCTGCCAAATTTTCCTGTGAAATACGCTGCACGATTTAAGGCAGAAAAAAAATGTGCTTTCCGTTATACAGCTCTGTAAAGTTAGGCCCTAATGTCTACGCCCCGCCTTTAAAATGCATTATACAAAATGGTAGTATGGTAGTTTTTTGAGAACGCTAGATGGCGGCAGACTTAGGTAAGTCCATTTTATGCATGTATGGGGTGCACCCATCTAAATAAACTTCCGTAGCATACATTGCAAAATGATAAATATTCAAAAATACACAAACAATACTTAGAAGTCTCACAGCTCTTTACAGTAAAGGGAAAACTATTTTATCGACTCTTGAACTTTTATTCTCTGCTCAAATTGATATGGGGAGTCCCTCGGCCCATCGAGTTATTCTCCCTCCTAATAAAAACACCCCTACAAAGGTGTAATTTTCCAAATTAATGAGCTCAACGCTCTATTTTCTCCTTATTTGGTGGGGTGCACCCCCTCAGAACTACGTAAACATTCGAAATTTACACGGTCAGTTAGTATGTTGCCACCTAGCGTTCTAAAGTGTTTACAGTAGAACATTATTTGATGGTTTCGGTTTATTTGTTGAAACAGCAACCACTCGAATCAATCATTGCTGTCGTTTAGATTTCAACTAAGGTGCCTGGCTATACAAGATTCACTCGGATTCGTTTGTCCTAATTAAGGTAGATCTATAATGATAAAAAATTACTTTGTAAATCACAAATCACATAGAAAACAGAACAGTATAAATATAAAAGAAATGAACAGAGACAGGAGTCAATGATTGCAAAATACGACAGGGCAATTATGTCAATATTGATTACTTTGCGCTTATTATGCAGATGGAAGATGCAGGCCTGCGAGAGCGGGGGGTGCTGTGGGTGCTGCAGCACTTACAAGTTTTTGGAGGGGGTGAAAATTATCGATATTTACAGCACAGCTTTGCACCAAAATTATTGTTACAGTATTTAATAATATAATAATATTCCTGTTAATATTGTCTCGCTTATTGTTCCTGTATGCAGTTGATATTTGTACCAAAATGAAGTAAATACATTCCTGCAATTTGAAATTCACAATAATAAGCTTTTTTATGATAATCAAATTATATATATAAAGGCCTAGTTATATTTCAATGTTTCGCGGGTCTTGACGCCAAGCTTAATATATTGGTGGCGCTATTGCTCGAGGGAGGCGAGCTGGGGGAAGGTGCGGGGGCGGGGTAACCAGAGAAGGGGGGCTCCCCAAGCTTGTCAAGCATCTCGTATACACATAAACACCGCCAAGAAAGGGTCAAATAATGTGTTGAAGTGCATTGCTTAGACGTAACTCTCGAAGTATGCCAAATCAAACTGTGTGGCCATTGATTTGTATCATAAACATCCAGGCACAATTGGGCATCAATGCTCGCCTCCATTGGTGACCCGTTTGCGCACAAGGTGGTATATAACTTGAATACGCTATTCCGTAAGTAGCAAGGTTGAAAATGTTCCCATTGGTTACGTACAAAGAGTGCTACCTCGGTAGTTTCCAAATAACACTTTCAACTGACGTAAGTCATACGTTTTGAGTGTCTTGTTACACATCGTGTAATTATGCATCGCAATGTGTGAATGGCTAATCCACAAGACCTAATGTTCTTATCTACAGAACTATTGGTTGACGTAACCCGACTAATTACAAAAATGCAGACGACACTAATGTTAAAAAATGTCACTTAATGGTGGAAATCGCTGCGGCGTGCATTTGATTAATAGTTAAAGATGAAAAACTGAGTAATGAAAACATGATTGTGTAGACATTGTTAGTTTTACTCATGTGAACATTAATTTGCAATCACAACTGGTGAACCAAAATGGTGGATGAAACTTATGAAGAAAACAAAAATCAAACATCCGACCCCAATTTTCGAGCCCGTTACGCCAAACTACAAATGTCTCCGTTAATGTTGTATTGGTTGACATCTACAAAATATTAAACTGTATTCACCTTTAGTGTAAGAAGTGCAAATTTCACAAACATAGAGCTGACTAGAATGTTTCTGCAGTGGTCATTAGTCAACTTCTAACCACTCGTGACAACTTTGATGTTTTGTTGCAAGTTAACTTAAAAAATAGCAATAAGCGAATCTCACTAAGGCTGGACATGATATCAGCGAGGCACTGAACTGACATTTAAAGCTGATTTAAAGATAACGAGTGAATGTTTACTTTCCCTTATCTATTTTCTGTGTTTTAAATTTCCAATACCTAAAATTGAAAGCCTTGACTACATCAAGAAAACAAATCCGTAGAATTGACTACAATGTATGAACTGAGACAATTAGTGTACCAAGAAGACTTTCGAGATCAAATTTAATTATATCCGTTCCCCAGCCTTCTACGATTATTAACTTCTCAAGACTTTTGTTCAGATTGTCGTCTTAATTGCTTCCGTTTCAAAACAGGAACAAAGTTCTCATAATAAAAAAGCAATTCTATTATCAAAACAACGTGTACCATGATTTTAAATTAAGCGGTATATACAACCATAATACTACCTAAAATCAAAAACATTTGGTTCACTCCTTTCTCCACAAACAACTGTTTCAGCCGATTTACAGCATTGGTCAACTAGACACAAGTAGCGACAGTTTGCTGATGTAACAAATCTCTGTAGGTGACTTTAACAACTGATTTGAAGGATATGGAGGAAATTCTTCCTTTGCGAATCTACCAGACCATCGTAGGTATCCTGGGCATCATTGGCAATGCTCTTGTTTGTTTTGTCATCTGGAAAATACCAGCCATGCAAACTCGTATAAACGCTTTCATTTTCCACCAGGCAGTGATTGATTTCTTGGGTTCTACGATGATTCTCTTGAAGAGTGAAATCAAGGAGCCTGACCCCATCCCAAGCAACGCTCTCGGATGGTTCATCTGCCATGTCTGGTTTGGTTTCATTATGTTCTTCTTCTTCATGATGTCTACGTTCAACCTTTTGGTAGTCACATTGGAGCGGTATTTTGCAATCGTGCACCCGTTCAAGCACCAGGTGCTATTTGCCACTTGGCCTCGCCTCAAAATCGGTATAGCCATGGCAATGTGTTGGGTTGTTTCGGCCGTACTGGAATCATACACATTATTCATCTTCAAAGAGGAAAACGGCTTTTGTGTTCAAAATGTGATCCCAGGGTCATGGGCTTTGGGGATTTTCACGGCATTTACGCAGTATATCATGCCAGTAGCAGTGATGTTCTTCGCCTACATTCGAATCAGTGTGGTGTTGAAGCGGGGAGCGGCCCGTGTCGGCCCGGCACCAGCCGCACATCTTCAAAAAGGAACAAATGCACCAGATATGACCGAGTCGCTCCTTCGGGCCAGACGCAACACCTTCAAGATGCTCCTGATCGTTTTTATCACGTTCGTGATCTGCTGGACACCCAACCAGGTTATCTTCCTCATGTTTAACCTTGGATTGGAAATGACGTTCAACGAGTGGTTTTACCGAGTCTCCGTAGCATTGGTGTTGATTCTTGCGTCAACCCCGTCATCTATGCGTTCAAGTACCGTCAATTCCGCAACGGACTTCGACAAGTCTTTGGCGGTGGATGCAACCGCGCCGAAGATGTTTCCAGTTTTGGTTCAACAGACGAAACTGAACTGAGAGAGAGAGAACTGGTGCCCGTTTAACGCACACATACCTATCAATAATTTCAATGTTGGATAGTGTGATTACCAATGTATCAAATCGTTGGTACACACATCGCTCCACGATCACAGTCTAATTGAGTGATATATAATATTGGATGTTGAGAGTTTGTGGTACAGTAACATTTCACGTAATCGAAAACGCATAAACCTGATAGTTCATGACTGCCTTAAAGATAATATTATTTAGTCATATAATATTATTCTCGCTAATACTGTTCCCGTATGCAGTTTAGGAGCCTGACCCCATCCCAAGCAACGCCCTACGGATGGTTCATCTGTCATGTCTGGTCTGCTTTCATTATTTTCTTCTTGTACGTACGTGATGTCTACTTTCAACCTCCTAACGTTGACCAAGGAGCGGTATTTGCACCTCTTTTGGAATCATAGTTGTATCCCTGCAAGTGCAATACTTCCTGCCCGTAGGAGTGATTTTCTTCCCCTACATTCGCATCAGTGTGGAAATGAAGCGGGGAGCGGCCCGTGTCGGCCCGTGTCGGCCCGGCGGCAGCCGCACATCTTCCCAACGGAGCAAACGCACCAGACATGGCCGAGTCCCTCCTACGGGCCAGACGCAACACCTTCAAGATGCTCCTGATCGTTTTCATCACGTTCGTGATCTGCTGGACACCCAACCAGGTCATCTTCCTCATGTTTAATCTCGGTTTTCGATTGACACTGACGGAATGGTTTTATTATCTCTCTGTGGCCATGGTAGCTACTAACTCTTGTGTCAACCCTTTCATTTACGCATTGAAATACCGTCAGTTTCGCAAAGGTCTACGTCAGATCTTTTACCGTGTTCGGGAACAAACCGAGAACATCGGTACCGAACAATCCTAGTCCTATAATGTATCGAACCAAATTACCACGTGAAAATTAAGTGGCGAGATTTACTTGAAACGTCAAATTCACAGAGCATTTTATCTTCACTGATCAGACGGCTGATTGGAATCATACATCATTTGCATTTGGAAAAGCAATTTAATTCCCATCGTCTAGTTTTCAATAAAACACCCGACATTCAACCTGTAAAATTGTACCCAAACGCACAATGGTTTGTTTTATCAGAGAGTTTGGACCGCACTCAGGTAACTGTGATCAGCGGAGTGTGCAACGCTGTCGCCTCAAGTAGCCTATTTCTAGATGATGGTTTCTAGTAAGTAAAAGACTATAAAACAGTTAACTTTTAAGTTGAAAACAATTTGTGTATATTTTCTCGGAGGACATTACATTTCAGATCTGCGGGGATCTCGGCCATTTCTTCATGATCACCAGGCACGGATCCAGGATTTTATTAGTGGGTGGCACACCAAATTTTTCCAAATGTTGACCAACACAATTAGTACGTGCTGAGACGACATGTTCCACTGGTTCAGACCTACATGGATGACCAAGTTTGATCCTTGCTGGGCAGGACAACGATGCATAAGTTAACTGCAAAAACACTGATTCTACAAAGATATACAGTCCTTTTCTGACTGGAGAGGTTGGTGGTTCAAGTAACTGCCTGCAAATGAATGTAACCGTGTACCACACCCTTGCCGTGTTTAGAAACAACGTTCCAACCAGAATGAAATTAAGCGTGGGGCATTTCTACGAGATGATTGAGCGAGCGAAGACTTTACGGCGTGTGGTCCGAGGCCCACATTGTGTAACCGAGTCTAGCGCCAAGGAATTTCACAATCTAATAATATTGCATGGCAATGTATGTTTGATTGGTTAACCAGTTTCCCGTCAGCAAAACAGCGTGATAATATATTTTACAAATAACATGATTATGACAATGGAAAAAAGTGATTGTTACTATCAAATGTATTATTCAAAAGAAGTGCATTGTGTTGAATGCACTGTTCGATTATTATATTTATAGTAATGTCTCTTTAAAGGAACACGTTGCCTTCAAATCTCATGAAATTAATGTTTGGAGGTGTTCCTTATACTTATTAAGAGTTGTTCTTGCAATAAAACACCTTTAATATGTTATAATTAGTGTATGGTAGTTTACAAAAAAACCATGGACCTCTGACCCCGAGACATGTCCCGCGAAATGTATACGTTTTTCAAGCCGTCAATACGATCGTCGATGCAATAACAGTAACGGGTACCAGACCTTCTTACACCACACAAAGCATTGGTGTTACAAGGTTGGCCCGCTAAAATCATACATTGTACGAGAACCCTATCTTCGCGTCGTCTACTGTACTGCAGCATGCAGGGGGAGGTCTATGGGTGGTATGGCCGCGGGGTTTTGCTGCTGCTGGTACATCCCTGGACGCCCGGACGGACCGAGACATGGGGACTTGCTACTTATTATTTAACTTATGCTTTTTTTTTTTTTTTTCATTCATTTATTAACTGGATATTTATTGGAATACAATAAACAGATGGTAATCGTAACATTTTTAATAAAATAATTGCTCAGTCGTAGTTCAACAGCTGCGACTGGAAATAAGACTAATAGAATTTGTCCGCCATTTATGGGAGTCAAAATCTTGACTCTCATAAATGGCGGAGCGTTTTGTTTCGCGAAAGTTATCAAACGCGAAGCATTTCTAAGGCACGTTTGTGTAAATCATTATATTCTACTTTTTAAACATCTTTCCGACCGTGCTCATTATACATCAAACGCTTGTTGTAGCCCAAAAGCGCCCAACAGCGCCCAACCCGAAGGCAACGTGTTCCTTTAAGAACAGTGGAATGAGCTTAACATCTTCATATAATTGTTTTGTTATAAATTGGGTTAATTTATTTGAAATTTTTTTGACATCAAGCTAAAACTCTTTAAAATGTTGCTTGATTTTCACAATCTCAGAAATTTTTAATTATTTTGACGAAAATGCACCTTTAATCAGTACATACAACTAAACAACTTAATGTTTGGATCATGTGCCACCATAATAAGGTCAAATAATGTTAAATGATCTTTCTAGAGGGACATCGATTCTCAAATATAGATGTGTTTTGCATAACTTGTATTTCTAATTGTTTTGATTTGTTTTGTCGATAAGACACCTTTAATCTTAAATTCGGCTGGGTATCCCCGATTTTTGGATTCAGCACGCCAAAATCAGACTATTTGGATGAGTAACAAATTTAAACTAAAAAAGGCTTTTTGAAGTAACTTTACAAAAAAACCTTGCCCAGTCTAAGGGCTGGTCTCCTTCCCGTGCCTCTACAATAATAATGGACATTTCTAGTGTGCCATGTCTTTCAAGAATGACACTCATGGCGCAATACATGATGATATGAAATTTCCTTTTCATATCTTTTTTGTTGCGTTTTATTTCCAATACCTGAAAGTTGCTCTCTTGACTCCTATTCAGACTGACTTCTTGAGCTACATCCTTTAAATTAAATTACAGTTGGTGAACTAGGTTGACCAATAGAACCAGGGCACTTCGGAGATCTAAACTCAATAACGTCCTTTTCTTCAGCCTTTGATGCGTTGAAATTTCGAGGCCCTTTTTCATGCAGTTCACTCTGCTGACAATGGTGCCACCATTTTAAAACTAGATACAAATATTTGAATAAACACAAAATCGGTTCATTTTCAAAGTCATGTCATGGTTAACTTCGCTCAAGCCATGACAGTCTGCTTGATATAAATAATTCTGTAAAATCAGAAATCGCTGCAAATGATCACTGGAATGATAGACGCACTGCTATAGCGAAGCCATTTCCCTGACTTTGGTAGCTGATTTGCAGAATATGGAGGAAATTCTACCTTTGCGAATCTACCAGATCATCGTAGGTATCCTGGGCATCCTTGGCAATGCTCTGGTTTGTTTTGTCATCTGGAAAATACCAGCCATGCGAACTCGTACAAACGCTTTCATCTTCCACCAGGCAGTGATTGATTTCTTGGGTTCCACGATGATTCTTTTGAAGAGTGAAATCAAGGTGCCTGACCCCATCCCAAGCAAAGCTCTCGGATGGTTCATCTGTCATGTCTGGTCTGGTTTCATTATTTTCTTCTTGTACGTGATGTCTACGTTCAACCTCCTAACGTTGACCATGGAGAGGTATTTCGCTATCGTTCACCCCTTCAAGCACCAGGCAGCACTCGCCACATGGCCTCGTCTCAAAGTCGGTGTAGCCATGACGGTGTGTTTGGCTCTTGCCTTTGGCTTGAAAATATACAATCTCTTCGTTTTTCGAGAAGAAAACGGCCAATGTGTTCAAAATCCAATTCCCGGATCCAAAATTATTGGAATCCTAGTTGTATTCCTGCAATACTTCTTGCCCGTAGGTGTGATGTTCTTCGCTTACATTCGCATGAGTGTGGAAATGAAGCGGGGAGCGGCCCGTGTCGGCCCGGCACCAGCCGCTCATCTTCCCCATGGAGCAAACGCACCAGACATGGCCGAGTCGCTCCTTCGAGCCAGACGCAACACCTTCAAGATGCTCCTGATCGTTTTCATCACGTTCGTGATCTGCTGGACACCCAACCAGGTCATCTTCCTCATGTTTAATCTCGGTTTTCGATTGACACTGACGGAATGGTTTTATTATCTCTCTGTGGCCATGGTAGCTACTAACTCTTGTGTCAACCCTTTCATTTACGCATTGAAATACCGTCAGTTTCGCAAAGGTCTACGTCAGATCTTTTACCGTGTTCGGGAACAAACCGAGAACATCAGTACTGAACAATCCTAGCTCTTTAATGTATCAAACCAAGTACATGACAATTAAGAGGATACATTTTCCTGAAACGTCAAATTCACAGATCCTTTTTATCTTCACAGATCAGACGGCTGAATCATTTGCTTTTGAAAAAGCAATTTAATTCCCATCTTCTAGTTTTCAATAAAAACACCTGACATTCAACCTGTGAAATTGTAACCAAACGCAAAATGGTTTGTTCTATCAGAGAGTTTGGACTTCAATCAAGCAACGGTAATCAGCGGAGTGTGCAACGCTGTCTCCTTAACTTTAACAGTTTCAGGCCGTAAGGAATATTTTGTTGGTGATCGTTATGCTAATGGTATGAAACCAATCATGTTGTGCTTTCATAAAAGACATAACTATAGATGGGACGATGTTTTAAATAAAAACCCAAAGCAAGAAATCCACCAAAAAACCCACCATAAAACAAATCAATGTATTTTTTTTTCATCAAATTAGCAGTCAGGTTTCTCTGAAAACCAAGAAAAGAGGGTTTACGTTTGTCAGGAATGAATTGTTCACGATACGCGGTTATCTAGGTTGTTGCAATAAGCTATGGTGACCCTGGAATTTTGTTTAACAAGTTTGAGAGTGGGCCTACTTCAGACTAAAATAGTTTTATAGAGAGATTGTAGCATGTTGGATCTGTTTAATCAGTGAGTTTCAAAAAGGAAAACAACAATTTCTCAGACATGAAGAGCAATTCTTTGTACTCTTCAAGATGGATGTGTAGTCGCACTTCAGATTGTGCTCAACCAAAAGTGCACCCGTCCGGAGGACCCTAGACACGGGGAGAGAGTAAACGCTTGATGCGGTATGTTTGTCCACCCAATTGGGATCTATTTAAAAAACTTAAAATCCTTTAAAAATGTAATAGGTGTGGATCTCTTAGGATAATACAGATCAAAGACAAGGGTGATCGATATGTATATTGGTATTTCATAAATACTAATGACTAATGTTTGACTGTGATGATGAATATTATTAATTACCATCTGGATTCCAAATTGTATATAATGATAAAATTTATTTTGGTAAAATACTGTTCATCATAATTGTATATTTAAAATTTACATCACGGCCATGTTTATGAGGCAAAGTCTTTCTTCAAGTTCACTAAACTTCACTTCACCCGTATCCAAAAGAAAGAACCTGTCATCACTAAATTGACTAAACCTTACTCTTTTTACCATCGAGGCATCCTTGGTTACATCACCAGAACCCTGATGCATACTATTAAACTTTGTGTGATGTTTATTTTGTTCCACAATACTGTACATGTTTTAGGTCTTCACTGATGGCCTGAGTAGAACTGAACAAAATCGAGCTGTTTATACGCCAAACTAAAATCGTCTCAGTCAATGTCAATACGATTGACATTTACTAAATTCACCTTTTGTGTAGGGATTGTAAATTTCACATCAGAAATGACTAGAATGTTTCTACAGTGGTCATTGGTCAACTTCTAACTACCCATGACATTATTTGATGTTTTGCTACAAGTAAACTTTGCAAAATAATAATAAGCGAATCAGTGAGTCAGACAAGATATCGGCGAGGCCCTGAATTGACATTTAAAGCTGATTTATAGAAAATAGGTTAATGTTTTCCTTCGCGGTATCTTGTTTTGTTGCGTTAAATTTCCAATACCTCAAATTGAGAGTCCTGCTATTATTTGGACTGAATACTGGAAATGCATCCTTAGAATTGACTGATATATGGATAAGATTGATTAATCTATACGGAGGGGACTTTGGCAATCTAACTGCATTATATGCTGCTCCCAAGCCTCTCATCTGTATTAGATCTCCAAGCCTTTCGTTCATAATGTCGTCGCCAATTGTTCCAGTGTAAAGGACAACAATCTGTCAAAAAAACGAAGATCTATTTCCTGAACAAAAGTGTGCAATTACTATAAATCATGCTGTAACCCTCACTCAGACACAAACACACGCATTCAGAAATAACCGAAAAGTCTACCACAAATAGAGCTCAGATAGTTCACAGCATTGGTCAACTTCGCACAAGCATCGGAAGTTTGCTGATACATTATTTTGTAAACATCAAATCTCTGTAAAATGAGAAATGGAATTGTAAACGCGTGTCTAAAAGCGAAGCCATTATCGATTGGATAATGGTATGGACCTTCAAACGGATAGGCTTTCAACTTGAAACAAATCATGTTATGCTTTCGTGAAAGTCACAGCTATTCGACGATGTTTCACATAAAATGTACATTTTCATCAAATTAGCAGTAACATTCCTGTGACAACCAAGACGAAAATCGTTTACGTTTGTCAGAAATTTTGTTCACGATACGCAGTTATTTTGGTTTTTGCAATCTTAACAAGCATAGGAGATCCGGGAAATTCGATTAACAACTTTGAGATTGGGCCTACTTCAGACTAAAATAGTTCTATAGAGAGATTGGAACAGGTTTGATCTGTTTAATCAGTGAGTTTTCAGAAAGGAAAACAACATTTTTTTTAGACATGAATAACAATTCCTTGTAGTCTTCAAAGTGGCTGTGTAGTCGCTCTTCAGATTGTGCTCAACCAAAAGTGCACCCGTCCTGAGGACCTTATACACGGGGAGGGTAAACGCTTCATGCGGCATGTTTGTCCAACGAATTGGGGTCTAATCTAAACACTGAAAATCCTTATACAAAATGTAAGGGTATATGGATCTTTTAGGATAATAGAGGTTAAAGATAAGGGTGATCAATCTATATTGGTAATCCATAAACACTAATGACTAATTTTTGACTATGATGATCAATATTAATTATCATATGGATTTCAAATTTTATATAATGATAACAATCTAAGTCTGGCAAAATACTGTTCAAAAAACTGTATTTAAAAGCTAAATCACGGCCATGTTCATGAGGCAAAAACTTCCTTCAATTTCACTAAACTTTATTTCACCCGTATCCAAAAGAAAGAATCTGCTTTCACTTAGTCTGTTGACTAAAGCTTACTTTTTTTTTTACCATCAAGTCATCCTTGGTTACATCACCAGAAACCTGATGCATACTAGTAAACTTTGTGTAGTGTTTATTTTGTTCCACAATACTGTACATGTTTTAGGCCTTCTCTTATAGCCTGAGTTCCATACCTGAGAGCGGCAGTTGTGAGTATAATCAGATTGAGTAATGAGACTTGTATGCATTTTAGTCTTGCTACAATAGATATGTCAGTAATTTCAATGTCTTAAGAAAATCTGGCTTTATGTGTTTTCCTCCTCTCATATGCTTAATTTTCGTATCTACCGACCAGAAGGCTTAAATAGAACTATATGGTTGAATTAACTTGACCGATTTAAACATGCAGACGACACTCATATTACAACATGTCACTTAACGGTGGAAATTGCTGGAGCGTACATTATATTAATTTAATAGATGAACAACTGGAAGCAGAATTGTGATTGTGTAGACATTTTCTCTCTTGTGTTCTTTTGTATGAATTTTTTTTTTTGCAAAAGAAATGGTTTACCAAAAGGGTTTAAGCAAAGTAGTGAAAACCCCCTTAAATCGAACTTCCAACCCCAATTTTCGAGCCCGTTACGCCAATCTAAAATCGTCTCAGTCAATGTCATTACGGTTGACATTTACAAAATAACAATATTCACCTTTTGTGTAAGATTGTAAATTTCACAAATATAGAGCTGACTAGAATGTTTCTATAGTGGTCATTGGTCAACTTCTAACCACTCAGTAAACATTTTATGTTTTGCTGCAAGTAAACTTTGCAAAATAATAATAAGCGAATCTCAGTAAATCAGACATGACATCGGCGAGGCCTTGAACTGACATTTAAAGCTGATTTATAGAAAATGGGTTAATGTTCTCCTTCGCGGTATCTTGTTTTGTTGCGTTAAATTTCCAATACCTCAAATTGAGAGTCTTGTCTATTATTTGGACTGAATACTGGAAATGCATCCTTAGAATTGACTGATATAATGAATAAGATTGATTAATCTACGGAGGGGACTTCGGCAATCTAACTGCATTATATGCTGCTCCCAAGCCTCTCATCGGTATTAGATCTCCAAGCCTTTTGTTCACAATGTCGTCGCCTTGCTTCCAGTGTAAAGGACAACAATCTGTCAAAAAAACGAAGATCTATTTCCTGAACAAAAGTGTGCAATTACTATAAATCATGCTGTAACCCTCACCCAGACACAAACACACGCATTCAGAAATGACCAAAAGTTTACCATACAAACGAGCTCAGACAGTTCACAGCATTGGTCAACTTCGCACAAGCAGCGAAAGTTTGCTGTTACATTATTTTGTAAACATCAAATCTCTGTAAAATGAGAAATGGAATTGTAAACGCGTGTCTAAAAGCGAAGCCATTTCCTGACTTTAAAAATTGATTTGCAAGATATGGAGGAAATTCTTCCTTTGCGAATCTACCAGACCACCGTAGGTATCCTGGGCATCCTTGGCAATGCTCTGGTTTGTTTTGTCATCTTGAAAATACCAGCCATGCAAACTCGAACAAACGCTTTCATCTTCCACCAGGCAGTGATTGATTTCTTGGGTTCTACAATGATTCTCTTGAAGAGTGAAATCAAGGTGCCTGACCCCATCCCAAGCAACGCTCTCGGATGGTTCATCTGTCATGTCTGGTCTGCTTTCATTATTTTCTTCTTCTTCGTGATGTCTACGTTCAACCTTTTGGTACTCACATTGGAGCGGTATTTTGCAATCGTGGACCCGTTCAAGCACCAGGTGCTATTTGCCACTTGGCCTCGCCTCAAAATCGGTATAGCCATGGCGATGTGTTGGGTTGTTTCGGCCGTACTGAAATCATACACATTATTCATCTTCGAAGTGGAAAACGGCTTTTGTGTTCGAAAAGTGATCCCAGGATCCCTGGCTTTGGGTATTCTCACGGCATTCATTCAGTATATCATACCGGTGGGAGTGATGCTGTTTGCTTACATTCGTATCAGTGTGGAGATGAAGCGGGGAGCAGCCCGTGTCGGCCCGGCATCAGCCGCACATCTTCCCCACGGAGCAAACGCACCAGACATGGTCGAGTCGCTCCTTCGGGCCAGACGCAACACCTTCAAGATGCTCCTGATTGTTTTCATCACGTTCGTGGTCTGCTGGACACCCAGCCAGGTCATCTTCCTCATGTTTAACCTTGGATGGGAGATTACATACAACGAGTGGTTTTCCATACTCTCTGTAGCAATGGTGGCGACCAATTCTTGCGTCAACCCCGTCATCTATGCGTTCAAGTACCGTCAATTCCGCACCGGACTTCGACAAGTCTTTGGCGGTGGATGCAACCGCACCGTGGATGCTGTCAGTGTTGGGTCAACAGTCGAAACTGGATCGAGAGAGAGAACTGGTGCCCACTAAACGCACACAGACCTGACATTAGTGTCAATGTTGGCTAGTCTGGTTACCATCGTATCAACCGTTCGTACATACATCGCTCCACAGTCACACTCTGCTAATTGCTGGATATATTAATTTTGATATTTAGAGTTTATGGTACAGTAACATGTCACTTCATTGAAAACGCGTTAACCTGATATTTCATGACTGCGTTTCAGATGATTAAAAATCGCTTGTACTTTGTCTTCAAGGTAGCTGTGTAGTATCACTTCAGATTGTACTCAACCAAAAGTGCCCCGTCCTAAAGACTTTAGACACGGGGAGAGTAAACGCTTCATGCGGCATGTTTGTCCAGCAAATTGGGATCTTTATTAAACATCTAAATTATCCTTCTCATGCATGGATGTGTTCGAACATCAGTAATCAAAGAAAACAGTGAATAATCTTTATTTGTCTTCATAAATACGGACGACTTATGTTTGACCGTGATCATCTAGATTCCAATTTGCTATAACTTTTAAATCGAGCAAAATACCGTACACATCGTTAATTACACGACAAAATTTACTATACAGACAACAAAAAAGGCATGTTTATGCCACAAATTATGTTTTCTTTGTCCATGATCATATTCTGATATTCCAAAGAAAAACAAAATCTGCAATTATCATCTTGACTACGTTTATATATTTTGTCATTCAGGCATTCTTAGTTACATTACCAAATACCCGGCGTATATTATGTTGAAGAAAACAAGTTTATTCTGTACTATGCATTAGGCCTGTACTTATGAGCTGTTATGATATTTCCTCCATACCTGGGAGCAGCAGTCGTGAAGTTTTATCATATTAAATACTGGGGCTTGCAGGCTTTTTGGTCTTGCTACTGTATAGTGAATTAACACTAGGGATCTGGGAGCAGTTAACACTAGGGGTCTGGGATGAGTTAACACTAGGGATCTAAGAGTGTTACATCCAGTGATGAGGGGATGAGCCTCTGGTGAGGGGGTAAATCTTTGCCGACTAAGAAGCGACAATACGATGTTCCACTGAGATGATGTGTTTCTAATTATTGAGATGTGTCCAATGATTGTGTAAAAGTAAAACAAAACCCTGGAAAAGGATGAAAGACAATCATAGGCCTACATTAATGCTTCCATAAGGTGAGCAGCTGCTAGACCTATAAGTTATTTAATAAGTTATATTGATGTGATAAAGACATTTAACATAAAGATAGATCTATAGAACTAGTGTGCATTCATGAGCGTCAAAGTAAAGTAGATTGAGAATCACCAAGTACTACACCAGAATAGCAAAATGTCCAAGGCACTCAATGTAATACTGTCAACACATGCAGCCAACTACCTCACTAAAATAAAGTTTGAGACCTCTATCTAACTACTGAGATTTAGTTCCACATAAAGATGGACATTCACATGGCTCAGATGATAAACAAATTACTATGAAGTTCTGAACGTGTCATGAATGAGCGTACGGTAAATCTCAGAGTAACAGATGTGGGTCACAGTTCACCACAACAACGATAACTGCCTTCAACGCTGTACAATGGCAAGTATGCATACGCTACACATTGCTACATGGTCTACGTATACACACAATGGCTGCACACGTAAAACCTAAAATACAACTTAGATGAGATCAGACCCCACAATACTCCACACAAATCTCACGTCATTTAGGGGTTTTAAGGTTTGAATTTGGAATAACTATAACTACTGGAATCTGTAATCGATAAGAAAGATGATGGTTTACCTCATAATGTCCAGAAAGATCAATCAAATTCACGAAAGAAAGGTAAATTCTTCTGGCCATTTACTGTATGTTGTACTTTCTCGCCAGACACAAGAAAAAAGGGAAGCGAAACCACCAGCCAATCAGAGGCGGGCAGCGGGCATTGCCGTCTTAAACAGCTGACATATTCATTGTAGTGTAGTGACCTCATAGATAATTCATGCTTAAATGAAAGTCGTGAGGAGATAATACTAAATGTATATTCCTCTTCCAACATGCATAAATTTTACCCACAAAAACTCGGTTTCTCGTATATCTACCAAACCACGTGATTCTCCATCAATATTATAACGGTTGTCATTAAAACCGCAAATATATGTAAGGATTGTAAAAAGTAAGCAATACAAAACCAACAGCAGAGTAAACGTGCATGTTTACTGGCTGGTTAATACAGAGGACTTGATTGACATTATCAGCAAAGCGGGATCAGGGAAGCAGAACCAGAGAGGGGGGATGAGTGCATGGGACCGGTGCCCCAACCTTGAAGTAGCTTCCCCTTCCTGCTCTCTTACAACCTGCATAAGTGGGCATATGTTCGGTATAAGGTTCCCATCCTCGGGGTTGAGCCAGAGTGGACGACGGGCTTGGAGGGGCATGGAACCAGGGACCTTGTCTCCAGGACTCCCCTCCATTCCCCTCTCCCATTTTGTAAGTGTTCCGCCACTGCTGAGTAAGACACGAGATCAAAGAAGCAAATTCCTGAGGTGACAATAATAGTATAACAAATAATACTGCTAATAATTATGAAGGGAGATTAAGTGCGCCCTCAATATTATGTTCGAAACTTTTAGATAACAAAGGCATATTTACATTAAAAAGTAAAGTTGCGAATTTGTGACGCAGGAATAATTCGCATACGCAGGAAGTATGAACCGGGCTTAACAGCAGTTTCATTAACAAAATTTCAAGTAAAAAAACCTGTTTACACAACCGCGCATGTGATCAAAAACATCGTGTCTTCATTCTTCATTGCAGTATTTTGACTTTGCGCAATGACCCTGCAAAATAAACGAGCATGCGCAATGAAAGCGCCCCCAGAGTTCAATGTTTCTTACAAATATTGCTACATGCACAGTTGTATTGAAATAACAAAGACTACAAGCCTGTAAATTGGGAATTATATGTGATGTGAAAATCGTAATCACAGTTAATATGGTCATTATTACACGACACTTTTTGAGTGAATTTTTCAACGTTTATTTGAAGTGTAAAAATGTAAAGGTTTAATCGGATGATCTAGTAATTAACCATGTAACCGTCACAGGCTTACGTAAGCCTGTGCATTCACAGTTATTTTGTGTAAACGAAACGTGTAACCGTTTCTGAAACAGTTATTGACCTGTGTAAGAGTCTCTTCAAAGGCAAAATTTCAAGGAAAAAAAACTGCTTACACAAACACCCATGTGATCAAAAACATTTTGTCTTCATTGCATCATTTTGTCTTTGCGCAATCACCCTGCAAAACAAAACGAGCATGCCCAATCAACAGTTTTATGAAACGCCCTCTAGCGTTAACGATTAGATTGGTAAATCTAACCCCATGGATAAAACACGGGGTTGCGCAATCACGGCAGTGTGTCTGAGATTGCGTCGCACTTTATTCCTAACCAAAGGTGAACCAATTAGTTTGTACATACCCCATTTGTGCACGACAAACATATGTAAGTCCTAGGTAAGTTAAGGTAGTTTTTTAAGGCATTTGATTGGGATAAGTTACATACCATCTTGTACCTTTTAAAATATATTAGCTCGAAAAACTCATCGGGTGTCAAGTTACAATAATTCAAACTTATTACTTAAAAAAATCATATCTCCTGAACCACATTTCATAAAGTCGTAATGTTTGTGCTGTCTTGTAGCTTACAACACTCGTGACATTTTCTTTACACGAATGACCCAACTTTGACCTTTACTTCCGGTCCAAACAGGAAGCTCAAAAGTTCAAACAATCATATCTCCTGAACCACATGTCATAAAGTCATAATCTTTGTGCTGTCTGGTAGCTTAATACACATTAGACATTTTATTCCAAAGCCTAATCCCACTTTGACCTGTCCTTCCGGTCCAAACAGGAAGTTCAAATATTATAAAGTATATATCTCCTAAACCACATGTCATAAAGTCATAATCTTTGTGCTGTCTAAAAGCGTAATACACATTTGACATTTTGTTGCAAAGCATGACCCCACTTTGACCTGTCCTTCCAGTCCAAACAGGAAGTTCAAATGTATAATCAGTTTTAGAGTCAGTATCAGAATGAAGATCAGGTTTAAAATTTTAGGCCCACTCAAAGTCAAAATAAAGTTCCTAATAAAGATCAAGGGTCTTCTATCTTAAAGTCATACCCACTTTAAAGGTTTGGAGCGTTTCATCAAAGTTTAAAAAAATGGAACGGCTTTGTGTTTGTTCACAAACACCTAATGTCTTTTTTTTTGTTTAGGGAGCATGGCCAGAGCCATGCTTCGAATACTGTTTACTTGGGAGGGTAATGTCCAAGAGATCTCTTTCAGTATTGGTTTTTTGTTTGAACCATCTTTTTATCAGAAAAAACGTTGTAATTAATAAGTGTATTGCAGAGTATACTAGTAGTTTTATTATAAGTGACTGTGTTGTACTATTTACAATGTGTACTGCTATTTCCTGTTGAAGAAATAATTATTAGTTGCAGCTGGAGATGAATCATTTTATTTACACGTCTTTGTTTGTGTAGATTTTGCTGCAGACTAGTATTTTAGTGAATGCTCGTCCTATATAATTAGAGGGCCGACCTCTTTGCCGTAGGCCTCTACAATGTAGTGCGCTATGTCTGTCAAGAATGACACTTAAGGCGCAAAACATGGCGATACATAATTTCATTTTCAGATCTTTTTTGTTGCTTTCTATTTCAAATAATTGAGAGTGGCTGTCTAGGATCTATTTAGAATGTCTTCTTGAACTACGTCCTTTAAATTAATTACAGTTGGTAAATTAAGTTGACTACTAGAACCAGGGCACTTCGGAGGTCTAACTTGACTATCATCTTGTCGTTCAGCCTTTCATGCTTTTAATTTTCAAGGCCCTTTTTACGCTGTTTGCTGAAAACGGGTTGCCACGATTTTAACATTAGATAAAAACTTTACATTATCAAAACATTTATTCATTTTAAAACTCTAGTCATGGTTAACTTCGCTCTCAAGCCGTGACAGTCGGCTCAATACAAAACATTCCGTAAAATCTGACATTGCTGCAAATGATAAATGAAGTGATAGACGCACTACTATAGCGAAGCCATTTCCCGACTTTGGCAGCTGATTTGGAGAAAATGGAGGAAATGCTTCCTTTGCGAATCTACCAGACCATCGTAAGTATCCTGGGCATCCTTGGCAATGCTCTGGTTTGTTTTGTCATCTGGAAAATACCAGCCATGCAAACTCGTACAAACGCTTTCATCTTCCATCAGGCAGTGATTGATTTCTTGGGTTCTACGATGACTCTCTTGAAGAGTGAAATCAAGGTGCCTGACCCCATCCCAAGCAACGCTCTCGGATGGTTCATCTGTCATGTCTGGTCTGCTTTCATTATTTTCTTCTTGTACGTGATGTTTACGTTCAACCTCTTAACGTTGACAATGGAGCGGTATTTCGCCATCGTTCACCCCTTCAAGCACCAGGCAGCACTCGCCACATGGCCCCGTCTCAAAGTCGGTGTAGCCATGACGCGGTGTGTTGGGCTCTTGCTTTTGGCTTGAAAATATACAATCTCTTCGTTTTTCGAGAGGAAAACGGCCAATGTGTTCAAAATCCAATTCCAGGATCCAAAATCATTGGAGTCATAGTTGTATTCCTGCAATACTTTTTGCCTGTAGCAGTGATGTTCGTCGCCTATATTCGCATCAGTGTGGAGATGAAGCGGGGAGCGGCCCGTGTAGGCCCGGCACCAGCCGCACATCTTCCCAACGGAGCAAACGCACCAGACATGGCCGAGTCCCTCCTTCGGGCCAGACGCAACACCTTCAAGATGCTCCTGATCGTTTTCATCACGTTCGTGATCTGCTGGACACCCAACCAGGTCATCTTCCTCATGTTTAATCTTGGGTGGGAGATCACGTTCAAAGAGTGGTTTTCCATTCTCTCCATAGCGTTGGTGGCAACCAATTCTTGCGCCAACCCCGTCATCTATGCGTTTAAGTACCGTCAATTCCGCAACGGACTTCGACAAGTCTTTGGCGGTGGATGCAATTAACCGCACTGTGGATGCTGTAAGTGTTGGGTCAACAGACGAAACTGGATCGAGAGAGAGAAGTGGTGCCCGCTAAACGCAAACAGACCAATTAATATTTTATGGTTGGATAGTGTGGTTACCAATGTATCAATCGTTCGTACAGGTATCGCTACACAGTCACATACTCTGCTAACTGCTGGATACATAACTTTGGATATTGAGCGTTTACGGTACAGTAACATTTCATTTCATCGAAAACTCTCAAACCTGATATTTCGTGTCCGCGTAAAGATGGCAGTTAATAGAATTAAATAGTCTAACATAGAATAGTACATGTACAGAAAAAAAACCGGGACATTTTGACAGCGGACCAAGCGTTAAGGACTCTAGTTGGGTCAAGTCTATATCTTTGCCAAATTTCATAGAGCTGCTATTAACCGTAAGCACGGGAGCAGGGCTCAATGTCATACAGCCTGTAAGCAGACGTTTTCTGCTAAGGGAGCAGCCAACAGAACATATTTTATTTCACTGTTTTGGGGGGGTTTCAGTGTAAAGCGGATGAGTGACGCTACAATGCAAATCCATTGTGAATGCGCACACACGCTGTCAAATCGTCCAGATCGTTGATGAAACACCTTAGCTTCCTCATGTTTTTCTGCTAGAAAAGTACAACAATTTTCTTTCTGTTAAACAGTATTATGAAATTGGAAGCAGGGTCCAGTTTCATGAAGCTGCGTAAGCAGCAAATATTGCTTAACAATTTATCCCTTAGCAAAAATTAGCAAAATACAAGTCACAGATGGTACATGTTACATACTATTTTGGCTGGTAACCTTATTCTGGTAAGCACAATTCGTTGTGCTTAGTGATATGCTTAAGCAGTTATATGTAGCCCAGGAATGTTAACCTTCTGGCGCTTACTGTAAGCAAGTGACTGGCGTAACAATGCAAATACAAAGTGTCAAACAAGCTGTCTGCCTAATTTCCTGTGAAACACGGTTGCACTTTTTAATTAAGCAGTTATTTCTGCTCTACTGTGAGCAAAAAAGTGTGCTATACAGATCAATCATCGCTGTTGTTTAGATTTCAACTAAGGTGCCAGGCTATACAAATTTCACTCGGATTTGTTTGCATTAATTTAGGTATATACAGTTCTATAGTGATTAAAAAACAAAAATCTTTGTAAATCACAAATCGCATAAATAGAAAAGAAATGAACAGAGACAAGGAAATCAATGATTGCAAAATACGACAGGGCAATTATGTCAACATTGATTACGTTGCGCTTATTAAGTAGAGGGAAGATGCAGGCCTACGAGAGCGGGGGTGCTGTGGGTGCTGCAGCACACACCTTTTTAGAGAGGGTGCAGTAAAATCAACCTTTATGAACGGAAAACTTGGAAAAGGTCAAAAACGTATAATTACAGATAACATGTAATATTTAAAAACAAAAAACAAAAATCTTATTCGGCACAAAGCTGTGCCTTCGGTAAGACAACAATAATTAAACAAATGACACAGATTTTCGGCACCGAAAATGCAGAGACCAAACGGCTTCTTAACGAAAGCAACCAGCGGCTCCAGTCGTTACCACATTTGTCTGCTGAAATGCAACTCGCTTTCAAGGAACAGAGGGACGCCCCAACCTCCTTGTACTAGCAAGAAGCTGGGGCGCCCTCATCAGAGCGCGCTTTAAACATATCAATGAAGTCGACACCTACTCTAGCTTCTTCTTCGGTATGAAAAAAAATCCACTTCGCGTGCGAAACACATCTCCAAAGTTCATATCCCCTCTGGAGAAATTACTGAAAATCAGAGCGAAGTTAACTCCCACATTCACAATTTCTACTCAGACTTATAGTTATACTGTCGCACTAATACCGATGAAAACGCAGGCGAGCGCCTACTTCAAACCATCCCCATACTTGACCCCCGCGACGCGGAGGACTGTGATAGGCCACTCTCAGTCAAAGAGTTAGATGTCGCAATCGGACAATTGGGTCGCAACAAATCCCCCGGCCTGGACGGTCTGCATTTTTTTTCCGTACCACACTAGAGCCAATGCATACACGCATAAGGTATGGGCGCTTTCCCGGATCCCTTCACTGTTGACCCCCCCCCTTGTCTCAAGTGTGGTACGAAAAAAATCAAAGACGATGTAATTTCTGTACTTAATGACTCCATCCAAGCTGGGTCTTTACCGGTTTCCTGCAGGAGAGCCGTTAAAACTCTCCTTCCCAAAAAGGGTGACTTATAAGATGTAGCGAACTGGCGCCCGGTTTCTTTTCTGAACACAGACTACAAACTCTTCGCCAAAGTCATTGCGAACAGACTGAAAAATGTCATCGAACAAGTAATCCATTCAGACCAAAGCTGCTCGGTGCCAGGGCGCTCCATCCACAAAAATGTCAACATAATCAGGAACAGCCTTATGTACTGTAACTCCGAAAATATCCCGCTGGCTCTTCTGATTCTAGACCAGAAAAAGCCTTTGACAGTGTTGACCACGGATATCTGTTTAAAACCATGAAAGCAATGGGCTTTGGCCAAAATTTGATCTCAATTACGTCAGGCTAATGTATTCTAATGCAGAGAGCATGGTACAAGTGGGCGGATCACTCACCTCCCCCTCCATTTTGAAAAAGGAATCAAGCAGGGGGTGTCAACTATCTGGCCTACTTTTCTCGATTGCCATCGAACCACTCCTACACACCCTACGCAAAACACTTAACAACAGCGGCCTACAACTGCCGTGCCGTACCAATAGTGGCAGGCACCTTGTCGTCTCGGCGTACGCAGATGACGTCACTGTTTTTGTCACCAGAGACCATGGTTTCGACATTGTCAAAGGCGTTTAAAATCTATACAGCAAAGCCTCTGCTGCTCGTTTAAATCTCAACAAATCTGAGGGTTTATGGGTCGGACCGTGGGCCTCTAGGTTAGACCCGCTTCTAGGATTCAAATGGAATAACGAAGGGTAAGCCTTTCTTGGAGTTCATCTAGGCAATTCTAAAGCTTACATAAAACAAAACTAGTCAATGTGCCGACAGAGGATTGACAAATGTCTCTTTCGGTGGAAAAGACTATCTTAATACACAATGTCTCTAAAAGGCCGTGTACTCGTGGCTAATCAACTTGCAGCGTTCAAACTGCTTTATGTCTTTGCCACACTTTCCCCTCCTGATAAACTCGTTGATGAACTCCAAGAAAGACTGACATATTTCGTTTTGGCAGGCAAAAGGCACTGGCTCAGGAAAAGTGCATTGTTTTTGGATCAGGACAGAGGTGGGTTGGGTCTCACCTGTCTCCGGGCTCGTATACTCACTTTCTGTTTCAAACTATTTACGTACTTTCCTCTCGAAACCACAAGACAACCCTTCTTTTCAATTCACCCGCTATTACCTCAGGCAGTATCGTAATCTTGCACTTGATTTTGAATTATCTACTACCGATATTGGCCCCAAATTCTATCCACACCTCCCCACCTTCCGCAGTGAGTTAATACATGCCTGGGTAGGGTCAGGAGCTCGAGTTGCATCACTCCCCACTGATTTTATTTCATTTGTTAATTTACCGATTAATAGCCTTGAAGGAAAAGTGGAACATTAATAACGCCGTATTTACTTTTCTTGGGAATGAAACCATCTGGTTAATCTAATTTGCGACTGCGCCAAATTTTGTTTGGCCTTTTGTATACCCTTTGCATTACTTTTTCTGTTTTGTAGCTCGTTTTGTATTTTCTGTATTGCTGTCATGTAATCAATTGGAACCGTCCCTCTAGGTTGTAAAATATTTATGTTTTGATGAGGAGAGTTCCATTTGAAAAGTAAAAAAAAGTCCCTTCTGCTTTTTTATTGAAGGCCTTGACTATTATTTGGACTAAATAAAGAAAAAAAATATGTAGAATTTACTACAATGTATAAAATGTATGAAGAAATGTACCGAAAGGACTTCGGAGATGAAACTTAATTATATCCGTTCCCAAGCCTTTCACGGTTATTAAATTATCCAGCCTTTTCTTCATATTGCCGTCTTAATTCCTTCCGTTATAACCCAGGGACAAAGTTCACATCATAGAAAAGCAGTTTTATTCTCAAAACAACGTGTATCATAATTTTAAATAACGCTGTATGTAAATCAAAAACATTAGGTTCACTTCTTTTACCACAATTGATTCAGACGATTCACAGCATTGGTCAACTTCGCACACGCAGCGACAGTTTACTGATGTAACAAATCTCTGTAAATGAGAAAAGGAACTGTAGACGATCTGATATCGAAGCCATTTCCTGACTTTAACAACTGATTTTGAAGATATGGAGGAACTTCTTCCTTTGCGAATCTACCAGACCATCGTAGGTATCCTGGGCATCCTTGGCAATGCTCTGGTTTGTTTTGTCATCTTGAAAATACCAGCCATGCAAACTCGTACAAACGCTTTCATCTTCCACCAGGCAGTGATTGATTTCTTGGGTTCTACGATGATTCTTTTGAAGAGTGAAATCAAGGTGCCTGACCCCATCCCAAGCAACGCTCTCGGATGGTTCATCTGTCATGTCTGGTCTGGCTTCATTATTTTCTTCTTGTACGTGATGTCTACGTTCAACCTCCTAACGTTGACCATGGAGCGGTATTTCGCTATCGTTCACCCCTTCAAGCACCAGGCAGCACTCGCCACATGGCCTCGTCTCAAAGTCGGTGTAGCCATGACGGTGTGTTGGGCTCTTGCTTTTGGCTTGAAAATATACAATCTCATCGTTTTTCGAGAAGAAAACGGCCAATGTGTTCAAAATCCAATTCCAGGATCCAAAATCATTGGAGTCATAGTTGTATTCCTGCAATACTTTTTGCCTGTGGGTGTGATGTTCTTCGCATACATTCGTATCAGTGTGGAAATGAAGCGGGGAGCGGCCCGTGTCGGCCCGGCACCAGCTGCACATCTTCCCAACGGAGCGAACGCACCAGACATGGCCGAGTCGCTCCTTCAAGCCAGACGCAACACCTTCAAGATGCTCCTGATCGTTTTCATCACGTTTGTGATCTGCTGGACACCCAACCAGGTCATCTTCCTCATGTTTAATCTCGGTTTTCGATTGACACTGACGGAATGGTTTTATTATCTCTCTGTGGCCATGGTAGCTACTAACTCTTGTGTCAACCCTTTCATTTACGCATTGAAATACCGTCAGTTTCGCAAAGGTCTACGTCAGATCTTTTACCGTGTTCGGGAACAAACCGAGAACATCGGTACCGAACAATCCTAGTCCTTTAATGTATCAAACCAAATTACCACGTGAAAATTAAGTGATGAGATTTACTTGAAAAGTCAAATTCGAAGAGCCCTTTATCTTCACAGATCAGACGGCTTAGTGGGATCAAACATCATTTGCTTTTGGAAGAGCAATTTAATTCCCATCCTCTAGTTTTCAATAAAAACACTTGACATTCAACCTGTGAAATTGTAATCAAACACAAAATGGTTTGTTCTCTCAGAGAGTTTGGACTGCAATCAAGCAACGGGGATCAGCGGAGTGTGCAACGCTGTCTCCTTAACTTTGACAGTATTTCAGACCGTACGGAACATTGATGATCGTTACTGGTATGGAATTTAAAACGGTTAAGCTTTCAACTTGAAATCAATCAATCAATCAATTAATGTTTTCGTGGTAGTCAAGACTGGGACGACAATTCACCTCAGATCTGCCGGAATCCTGGACATCTTTATCACTGTGGCTGCAATGCCACGGACAATGATACACAATACACGTGATATACTGTATTGTTTGTATATGGCTGATGGAGACGATTTAATGCCGAAATCAGTTTTAGTTTATAATCAACTACACCACTAATCACTGCCGAATGTTTTTCGTGCAATACATAAATGAAAGCTTGGATCTTTCTCGAATCTATAGAAACAGCTATTCAAAAATGTATCTAAATTTGTTCTACAGTCCGACCTAGCATATTTAAAGCATAAAAACGGCCCGTCAAATTCAAAGAACTTTTTTATCTGCACAGATCAAACGGCTGATTGGGATCAAACATCATTTGCTTTTGGAAAAACAACTTAATTCCCATCCTCTAGTTTTCAATAAAAACACCTGACATTCAATCTGTGAATGTAACCAAAATGCATGGTATGTTTTATCAGAGAGTTTGGACTGCAATCAAGCAACGGGGATTAGCCGAGCGTGCAACGCTGTCTCTTTAAAATTGTCTTCATGATCGTTACTTAGTAAGTAAAGGAATTTAAAACATTTAAGCTTTCAATTTGAAAACAATTAAATGTATTATTTCCCGAAGGTCACGGCTGGGAGGACTTTTCACGACAAATCTGCGTGGATTTCGGCCATTTCTTCACCATTACCTGGCCGCAACGGTAGATGACCACTTCAGCGGTTCTCAAACGGATCAAGACTTGTTTGTCTTGTCTTTCATCGACAAGTGATGAGGAATCAAATCTCCTCAAAACAACGATTTCAATAATTGACGAGGTCCTAGAGGTGAGCTCAAGACAAAATCGTACGGACTTTTTAGAATATCTAGTGGTGAATAAAGTTCTCGTTAATTACTAACTGAAACAGTTTACATGAAACAAAACTAATTGATTTCCATCAAATTGGAGTCATGTTTCAGTGAAACGACGAAAAAAGAATTCAGTTTTTCAGGGAGTTTGGTCACGCTCATTTACTCGGTTATTTCTGTTGCTGAAATCAAAATCAGCAAAAATGTTCCGGGGATATTTTGTTATGTTTTCTTGTTGATAAATTATTTTGAAAATGGGCCTATTTCAGACGAAAATAGTTTTATAAGATCGGTATATTATATGATCTTAATAATCAGCAAGGTTTAAGATAGATAAAAAATATTTAAAACAAATTCAGGGGAATAAAAATCGCATGTACTTTGTCTTCGAGGTGGCTGTGTAGTATCACTTCAGATCGTACTCAACCAAAAGTGCCCCCGTCCTAAAGACCTTAGACACGGGGAGAGTAAACGCTTCATGCTGCAAGTGTGTCCAGCAAATTGGGATCTTTATTAACCCTCAGGGAAGCAACGTGGTGAAAAAATTCTCCACATATTCCAAATATGGTCATAATTTTTTTCAATGGGCCAAAAAAGCCAAGATTTTCTGTAATCCTCCCCCTTGTATACACCACAAGCCTGTAGACTCCCATTGGCCAGGCTATAACCACTGCCGAGTAAGGAGTAATGAATGACAGCAGTCCCAAGGGACAGCAATGTCCTTGGGAATTGTAACTGGATATCTTAGTGAGCCAACTCCTTGTGCCATTATCTCTTTTTGTCAACCCTGTGCCGCCCAGAGCTAAAACAGGTCGTAAATAACACACACTGCTGGCCCAGACAAAAGCCCTGTGGGGATTAAAATTGCTTTGGGCTTGCAGGAGGGGGTCATTGACCTACAAAACTGAGTGGTGATAAAATCCTCCACCTGGAGAACACGCGTTATACAAAAGGGCCCGCTTCTCCGAGGGTTTTAAACAATGAAATTATCCTTCTAATGCAGGGACATATTCGAACATCAGTAATCAAAGAAAACAGTGAGCATCTATATTGGTCTTCATAAATACGGACGACTAATAGGTTTGACCGTGATCTTTAATATTTATCACCTTGATTCCAATTTGTCTATAATTTTAAAATCAGCCAAAATACCGCACAAATCGTTGAATACATGACAAAATTTATATCACAAACATGTTTATGCCGCAAAATATCTTTATACCGATGTTCCAAAGAAAAACAAAATCTGCAATTACTATCTTGACTAAAAAACAACATTTACAATAAAGTCATGTTTACGCCGCTCTATGTTCATATTCCAAAGAAAAGCCAAACAGCAATCATTATCTTGACTATCTTTTGCCATTGAGGCACCCTTAGTTTCATCACCAAATACCCGGTGTATATTATATTGAAAACATGTTCGTTTTGTACTATACAAACATACCTGCCTTTATGAGCTAGTATGACTCTTTTTCCCTACCTGGGAGCAGCAGTCGTGAAGTATAATCATATTGAAAACTGGGGCTTGCTTTCTCTTGATACAATGGATATATGTCCGCTATTTGAATGCAAGCCGTGAGGAGGTCATACTAATGTATATTCTTCTTCCAACATACATTAATTTTATCCACAAAACTCGGTTTATCGTATATCTACAAAACAATTATCTTTTAATGTAACGGTTGTCATTATAGCCGTCAATGTCTGTAAAGATTGTAAACATTTTGCAATACCAAACCAACAGCAGAGTAAACTTGCATGTTTACTGACTTGACATTATCAGCAAAGTGGGATCAAGGGAAGAAGAACCAGGGAGGGGGGATGGGTGCATGGGACCGGTGTCCCCACCTTAAAGTAGCTCCCCCTTCCTGCTCTCCTGCAAAAGCAGACATGTTTGGTATTAGGTTCCCATCCTTGGGGTTGAGCCAGAGTGGACGACGGGCTTGGAGGGGCATGGAACCAGGGACCTTGTCTCCAGGACTCCCCTACCATTTTTCCCTCCCATTTTGTAAGCAATCCGCAACTGCTGAGTAAGACACGAGATCAGAGAATTATTTTCCTGAGGTGGTAATAATAGTACACCGAATAATACTGCTAATAATAATGGAGGGAGATCAAGTGCACTCTCAATATGTTCGAAACTTTGAGATAGCATATGCCTACTTGCATTAAAAAGTACAGTTCGTGTCCGCAACCTTTTTACTCACTCTCTTTTTCATTTTTAGTTTTGATCAGAAAAATATTGTAAATTTTAGAGCTAGTTGAATCGGGTATTGTAAATTAGCAGCCAGCCACGTGATTGACCCTTGATCTTCACTTTGTAGTTTTATTCTAAGTGACTGTGCTGTGATATTGACACTTTGTACCACTATTCTCCTGTGAATAAATATAATTATTAGTTGCAGCTGAGATTAGTCATTCTAATTACTCGTCATTGTGTGGAGTTTGCTAGATTAGTATTTTAGTGAATGCTCGTCTATAGAGGGCCAGCCTCCTTCCCGAGCCTCTACAATAATAATGTACATGTGCGCCATGTCTGTCAAGAATGACATTCACGGCACAATACATAATGATAGTAATTTAATTATCATATTTTTTGGTTGCGCTCTTTTTCCAATACCCGAAAGTGGCTGTCTTGACTATCATTTAAAATGACGTTTGGAACTACATAAATTAAATTAAATTAAATTAAATTACAGTTGGTGAATTAGGTTGACTAATAGAACCAGTGCACGTCGGAGGTCTAAACTCAACAATGTCGTTTCCTTCAGCCAGTCATTAATTTTCAAAGCCCCTTTTCACGCAGTTTAATTAGCTGAACACTGGTTGTCACGATTTTAAATGTCGATAGCAATATTTAATAAAACAAGCAGTTAGATCAATGTTATAATCATACCATGGCTAACTTCGCTCAGGCCGTGACAGTCTGCTCGGTATAAAATATTCCGTAAAATCTGAAAATCGCTAAAAATGATCAATGGAAAGGATAGACGCACTACTACAGCGTAACCATTTCCTGACTTTAGAAACTGATTTGGAGAATATGGAGGAAATTCTTCCTCTGCGAATCTACCAGACCATCGTAGGTATCCTGGGCATCCTTGGCAATGCTCTGGTTTGTTTTGTCATCTGGAAAATACCAGCCATGCAAACTCGTACAAACGCTTTCATCTTCCACCAGGCAGTGATTGATTTCTTGGGTTCTACGATGATTCTCTTGAAGAGTGAAATCAAGGTGCCTGACCCCATCCCAAGCAACGCTCTCGGATGGTTCATCTGTCATGTCTGGTCTTCTTTCATTATTTTCTTCTTCTTCGTGATGTCTACGTTGAACCTTTTGGTACTCACATTGGAGCGGTATTTTGCCATCGTACACCCGTTCAAGCACCAGGTTATATTTGCCACTTGGCCTCGCCTTAAAATTGGTATAGCCATGGCAATTGTGTTGGGTTGTTTCGGCCGTACTGAAGTCATACCTAATCGTCATAGAGGAAGTGGAAAACGGCCTTTGTGTTACAAAAACTATCCAAGGGTCCCAAGCTGTGGGGATTCTCACGGCATTCATTCAGTATATCATACCGGTGGGAGTGATGCTGTTTGCTTACATTCGCATCAGTGTGGAGATGAAGCGGGGAGCGGCCCGTGTCGGCCCGGCACCAGCCGCACATCTTCCCAACGGAGCAAACGCACCACACATGGCCGAGTCGCTCCTTCGGGCCAGACGCAACACCTTCAAGATGCTCCTGATCGTTTTCATCACGTTCGTAATCTGCTGGACACCCAACCAGGTCATCTTCCTCATGTTTAACCTTGGATTGGAAATCACGTTCAACGAGTGGTTTTCCATTCTCTCCATAGCGTTGGTGGCGACCAATTCTTGCGCCAACCCCGTCATCTATGCGTTCAAGTACCGTCAATTCCGCAACGGACTTCGACAAGTCTTTGGCGGTGGATGCAACCGCGCCGTAGTTGTTTCTAGTTTTGATTCAACAGACGAAACTGAACCGAGAGAGAGAGAACTGGTGCCCGCTTAACGCACACATACCTATTAATAATGTCAATGTTGGCTACTCTTGTGATTACCTCTAGGAAAATGTATCAATCGTTTGTACAGAAATTGCTACGTAGTCAGAGTCTGCTTATTCTGGTAAGCACGTTTCTGTCGTGCTTAGTAATATGCTTAAGCAGCTATATGAAGCCCAGGAATGTTAATCTTCCGGCGCTTACTGAAAGCAAGTGACTGACGTAACAATGCCAAACCATGGTGTCAAACAAGCTGCCTGCCTAATTTTCCTGTGAAATCCACTTTCACTTTTTTAATTCAGGAGTTATTTTTTACTATTGTGAGCAGAAAAATGTGCTTGCCGTTGAACAGCTTTATAAAGCTGCCCTTTTTGCTATCACCCCCGTTAAAACGCGATATACAAAATGGTAGATTTGGATCATTATACAATAATTTACACTGTCGGTAAGTCTGCTGCCACCTAGCGTTCTAAAGTATTTGCTGTAGAACATTATTTGATGGGGTCTTACTTGTTATCATAGCAACCAGTCGTATCGATTATTGATGTTGGTTAGATTTCAGCTAAGGTGTCAGGCTATACAAAATTCACTCGGATTTGTTTGTATTTATTTGGTTAGATCTATTTAAATGTAAACAAAAAAGCTTCATCTTATAAAGCGATTTTTTATTTGAAATCACAAAGCATATAGAAAACAGAACAGTCTAGAAAGCAACGAAATGAACAGAGACAAGGAAATCAATGATTGCAGAATACATAAGGGCAAGGCTCTCACATTGATCTGCGCTATGCAGAGGGAAGATGTTTTACACATCTACGCAAGAATTGTGCTGCAAATCATCGATATTTACACCAAAGCTTTGCACTAAAATATTGTTACAGAATTTAATAACATTATATTATTCCTTCTAATATTGCAGTTTATTCCTGTATGCAGTTTATGAACATATAAATATTTTTGCAACGAAATGGAGTGCCTAAATTCATAATAATAAGCTTTGTTTTATGATGATAAAATTATATGTATATAGGCCTCGTTATAATTTCTTGACGCCAAACTTATTATTGGTGGCGCTATTACTCGTGGGAGGCGGGCCGGTGGGAAGTTGCGGGAGGAGGGGGGGGGTGGGTGGAGAAGGGGGCTCCCAAGCTTGTCAAGCATCTCGTATACACACAGGGCGGTGTCTGTGAACATTAACCTTGATTTAACCGCCAAAAGAGGGTAACATACATTTTAGACGTGCATTGCCGAGACATAACTCTCGAATTATGAGAAAAAGGGGAAAAACAGTTTAATCTGTTGGTATTTTGAGTTGTCCTGCATGCACGCCAAATCAAACTGTGTGGCCATTGTTTTGTATCATAAACATCCAGGCACAATTGGGCATCAATGCTCGCCTCCATTGTGGACCCGTTTGCACTCAATGTGGTATACAACTTTAATACGCTATTCCGTAAGTAGCAAGGTTGAAAATGTTCCCATTGGTTATGTTCAAAGAGTGCTACCTCGGTAGTTTCCAAATAACACTATCAACAGACGTAAGTCATACGTTGTTTACATATCGTGCGCAAGTGCATCGCAACGTGTGAATGGCTAATTAGAACAGCAGCACGACCTCAACAGTCGGAAAGGGTCAAAGACCCAGAATTTGTTATGGTAGAGAGATAATTTGTTACCTGCATTTATTGGATTCGATCTCGCATCTCGTCACCGGGCATGATCTAGCGGTTAACACATCTTATGGACGAACATTCTCTCCATTGCACAAAAGCATTCATGGTTTTACTTGGTTTTATGATGTAATATCCAGTTGATCTGTGTCATTTGATTGGAAATATTATTTCGTTCCCTCGAAATATTATTTCGTTCCCTCGAATTAGTATTTCGTTACATCGAAATACTATTTCGTTCCCACGAAATATTATTTCGTTCCCTCGAAATCATTTCGTTACCTCGAAATCATTTCGTTCCCTCGAAATGTTATTTCGTTCCCTCGAAATATTATTTCGTTCCCTGAATTATTATTTCGAGGGAACGAAATAGATTATTTCGAGGGAACGAAATAACATTTCGAGAGAACGAAATAACATTTCGAGGGAACGAAATAGTATTTCGAGGGAACGAAATATATTTATTTCGTTCGAACGAAATAATTTAGCTGGTACGGAGTCCTTGATATGCCAAGAGAATTTCTGGAATTTAAAGCCATTATGTTAGTGTGTAATTTCCAAATTCTCTTACAACTACATCAGGTTTTACTTCAATGACTTTCTTAACTAAGAGAAGCAAATACTACAACGCCCGGCAGAATGTTTGACAGCCCTTTTGTTTCCAGGAATTCATCTTGTCTTTAACCCTATTAGATTGTTATACAGTTTTTTTTCTTTGTACGCTGAAAACTTAAGCCTTCAAATAATTTCATTATCAACCCTTTACTTCTCACTCAGCTGAGACTATAATAAAACTTAAATTCAATTATTATGAAAACAACCTGAACCCCACGAAGAAAAAACAAACAATCAACAACAACAAAACATAGAAACGTAGAACAAATTAAAATGCTGTTAGTTTTACGGTGATCTCGTAATGATACTTGGAAATTAAATGGCATATCATATCATTTCCCCCGAAATAATATTTCGTTCCCACGAAATAACTTATTTCGTTCCCTCGAAATAGTATTTCGTTCCCTCGAAATCATTTCGTTCCCACGAAATAACTTATTTCGTTCCCTCGAAATAGTATTTCGTTCCCTCGAAATCATTTCGTTCCCACGAAATAACTTATTTCTTTCCCTCGAAATGTTATTTCGTTCCCTCGAAATAATATTTTGTTCCCACGAAATAACTTATTTCGTTCCCTCGAAATCATTTCGTTCCCACGAAATAACTTATTTCGTTCCCTCGAAATGTTATTTTCGTTCCCTCGAATTAACATTTCGAGGGAACGAAATGATTTCGAGGGAACGAATTAATATTTCGTGGTAACGAAATGATTTCGAGGGAACGAAATACTATTTCGTGGGAACGAAATGATATTTCGAGGGAACGAAATACTAATTCGAGGGAACGAAATAATATTTCGAGGGAACGAAATAATATTGGATTTTTTGTTAACCTTTTCATTTTTTTTTTCTACCTGTCCCTTTAGGGGCTCCGTAGCGCAGAGAGAATGGAACTAAAACGTCAACACACTGTAATAGTGTGATTATCGAATGCCCTCCATTCCTACAGCCCTCCAATCAATTGATAATGATTATTGAGTACTTGGCTTGTCCCCTTCATTGCATCTGATGAAGTAGTTGTTGCTACGAAAGCTCCTGCAGTTTTTTGTATGTAATTAGGTAGTCTTTAATTGCTACCACGACCTTCCTCATCATCAGAGAATCATCAGTTTTGTTCATATATTATTATAAGAGGAATGAGCCCCATCAATTAGGCAAAAAGAAAATGATGGAAATTTTTTCCCCTTCTTGACTGTCATTTTAAGATTGAAATGCATTGGAACTGATCCCAAATACAATGTCTTTCAATATACAGTGTGCAGAAGTACATAAAGAATGAAAAGACAAGAAACATTCAACTTCTAATCATATATTTTAACATTTTTATGTCAACGTTTTATACACTTTTTCATGGCGCGCACTTTATTTGTTCTTGACAACTTTTATGCATGTATACATTTAAACTAAGCTGTAAACATTTCATTTCAAAAGGTGAAATGTTTTGGAGATATCGCCGAATATCTGAAGCGGTTATGTCCACGCAGGAAGAATAATTTGTAATTGGAAAACACAATCTCAGATTGAAATGTTTTTGAATCTCTTTCTCTTAGTGTGAATACTGGCAATGCAGTTTACGCAACCATGGACACGGTAAAGTCATCCATTTTGCATGTTGCTACTGCGTCGATGATGCGAAGTCAATGTACAACATGGGATGGTTCATTCGATTTAAAAACGTGAAGATTGAGTCATGGGTAATTGGGGAGTGTATCGACGATTTGTTTTCACTTGAAGTATCCGTTCCATATACCTGCAAAAAAGCAACTAGCCAAGCTCAAAAAATGACCGTGTGATGTCAGTAGCCAATTCTATCTGTACTCGCGCTCAAAACAAGTGTTGGGTACCAGTGAATCCGCTTCTTGGCTCAAGCGATGCGATCGCCTATCCGAATTTGGGCTGTTTGCCAGCATTCTGTCTGCAGTTCATGTCATGTGCAATATTGCGTGGGATCGATCCGAGGTATCGTAGATGGCCGGGCACGTTGCGTTCGACTACGAGTTTAGCGGCACACAAAATGCACGTAAAATGTCGATCTCCTGCATGTTTTTCAGCTCTAAAAATCTATGCTTTGCAAATTTGTTTCAGCTTATTGGGAATAAATAGTTCGTTTTAATTTGGATAAACACAACAAAATTGTAATTTTCATTAAAAAACGAATAACGAAAAAAAAAGCGACCTAGTTTACAGCTATTTTGCGGGGTCGGTTGCGGGGGCCTTGACTCAACAATTTGTGTGTTTGGCCATGAAGCATCATACATCATTCAAGTCAAGTAGCATGGCTTAAGATCAGTCATTGAGCTTGGAACCATCAGCTGTTAAAATCTACTTATTATCATTGTCATGGTAACTCTTACAGTGTAATATAAAACATTCAAAGGTGTAACAATACACCATTGTTCTCTGAGGATTGAATGCGTAAAGCTGTAAAGAGTATTTGATAAAGAGCACCAGCGGCGTACTACTAAGCCAAGGGGGAAAAATACGAAAATGCGTGTTTTTTAAATAATTTAATGTAGTGAACGATCGCGATCGGGATCACTCCGCGGCCACAAAATGTCAAGAAAATAAGAGTCCCCCTCTCTAAATAAAGTCATGACCCACTGACAAACCCATTCCCCGGGCCCCCCACTTGAAAGCAATGCCCCCTCCGTGCCCCCCCCCCACCACCACCGAAAAAGTCCTGGCTACGCCGCTGACCGCGACAAAGCTAATAGACCGATCCATTAAGCCCCAACCCATGGCGTAGCCAAGGTGATCGGTCAATACGTAATGGCGGATCTTAATGGATCGGTCTATTACTGTCTACCAACTGAGTAATATATTTTTTACTTAGGGGCGTGTCACGTGATCACGCGCACGCTTGACATGAGAGAAACCCGAAAAATGATTTGACCAGTATTTACGCTCCTCTGTTGCAATGTATATAACATGCATCTTCGGGGCATGTGGCTCTTCGTGAAAAGGCAAATTACTTTTGTATTTTTAATCAATAGTTTGTCATTAAGGTACGTGGCTTTTCGTGAAAACAGTGACGATATTTGCTACGGTACTTTTTTTCAGCGACGTGTTGCGACATGTTGTAAGGTAGCTGGTAACTTGGAGGTTTTTTTTTTACCGCGATCCCAAACAAATTTGTGTGAGGAATTTGAATCAGAGATGGAAACGACACTTCGATTCGACAAAAAAAGGTAAGTAGATGAGTCAAAACTACAAACAAAAGTATCGTCTTATAGTAAATGACGATTTTTCCTAATATCGCTTTATTGTAAAGATTTTTGCTTATACTAATGTCAAAGGTATAAACTTCTGTAATTAAAGGAACACGTTGCCTTCGGGTTGGGCGCTTTTGGGCTATAAAAAGCATTTGATGTATAATGAGCACGGTCAGAAAGATGTTTAAAAAGTAGAATATAATGATCCACACAAACGTGCCTTAGAAATGCTTCGCTTTTGATAACTTTCGCAAAACAAAACGCTCCGCCATTTATGAGAGTCAAGATTTTGACTCCCATAAATGGCGGACAAATTCTATTAGTCTTATTTCCAGTCGCAGCTGTTGAACTACGACTGAGCAATTATTTTATTAAAAATGTTACGATTACCATCTGTTTATTGTTTTCCAATAAATATCCAATTAATAAATGAATGAAAAAAGAAAGAAAAAACATACGTTAAATAATTAAGTAGAACGTCCCCACGTCTCGGTCCGTCCGGGCGCCCGGGGACGTACCAGCAGCAGCAAAACCCCGCGGCCATACCACCCATAGACCTCCCCCTGCATGCTGCAGTACAGTAGACGACGCGAAGACAGGGTTCTCGTACAATGTATGATTTTAGCGGGGCCAACCTAGTAACACCGATGCTTTGTGTGGTGTAAGAAGGTCTGGTACCCGTTACTGTTATTGCATCGACGATCGTATTGACGGCTTGAAAAACGTATACATTTCGCGGGACATGTCTCGGGGGTCAGAGGTCAATGTTTTTTTTTTTTAATTACCATTCACTAATTATAACACATTGAAGGTGTTTTATTGCAAGAACAACTCTTAATAAGTATAAGGAACACCTCCAAACAGTAAAATTTCATGAGATTTGAAGGCAACGTGTTCCTTTAAAGAGTATGTTAGTCTGTTAGTTCGTCACCGACGCCACGAACTGACACACACGTAGATACCAGTAAAAAGTAGCTATCGGAGAAAACAGCGTTTAAAGTTGAACGTTTTTTTAAATCAAGCTTTCCTACAAAATTCCGGGGTATTTTCAACTAGTTTTCTTAAAGTGGTGACTTGATGCTTTAAACTTCATACATACGGTGCTTTTTACTGCTTTTCGCCACGAACTGACACCATTTCGTGGCGACGAAAATTGTCACTTTCGGTGAAAAGTTGCTCTCTCGCCAAAAGTATGCCAACGAACAGGTTGCAAACAACATTAATGTTACAGCAATTAGGCAAATACATTTAAACTTTGTCTAAAATTGTAACTCGCAGTTCATGTTAAGAGTATAAGATCAAACATTATTATAAAATCACACTGAATTGTCAACATCAAAGTCAATTCAAACGTTAATAACAATAAAATAATAATAATAAGCATCTTGGTAAGTATACGAACTAGCCTAATCCTACAGTGGTTCATCGTCAAACGACAAAGAACGGTTAATATTTGGATCGCGAAATAAAACAAACAAGATTTTAAGGCTACGAAGCTGTATAAAGGACATGGTGATTTTTTCTTCAATTTCCACAACCCGTACACACGCCTTAACCCGTGCTTACGCATTATATAAGCCGTACGTGCGCCTTAAAAATACGTACGTATACACCTTTTATTAACCCGTACGTACGTCTAAATAACCACAACGTACGCCTTATATAACTCGTACGTACGCCTTATATAACCCGTACGTACGCCTTATATAACCCGTACGTACGCCTTATATAACCCGCACACACGCCTTATATAACTTGTACGCACGCCACCTCTTATCTAACGTTTATTGTAATGTGTTCTTTCTAACTTGTTGTACGTCACATACACAACCATTAATGCATTCTAAAAGGCGGATCGAGTCATCACAAACATACAGCTCAGTGTGGCTATCACAGCACGCACGCTGCCGGGTTAAACCACACGTGAAGTAAGCCGTACGTACCAGTAACATAAGGCATACGTATGGGTTATTAAGGCGTACGTATGGGTTATTAAGGCCTACTCTGAAAAACTAATAGAAAGTAGTAAATAGTTCAATAAAAGGGTCCAGTAGGCTTACCCATTTTTCCGAATGGGTTTGGTACCTAGTTACTTTTTGTTTTCTTTCGGAACATTAATTTCTGAAATTTGACTACTAAAATGTAGTGGATTTTTGTTAAGACAATTTTAATCCACAACATTTAATCAGAGATTGGTCATTATCGGTGAGTTTTACAACACAATATTTTCATTTGCATCATCGGGGGACAATGTAAACCTAAAAGGCATAAATCTTGTATCAATATTGATTATTATTTTATTAAGGGGGGCAGAGGTATGTCCTTTTAAATACTTGGGTATCGGCCACATTAAAAACATAACAATTTGCAAAGTGGACTTTGAAACACCTGTCAGTTAAGTTAGTGAAGAGCCACATTAAAAAAAGTAAACATGCACAGACAAACATTACTATGTTTTTAATATATGCTTCTATCCCGTCTCAAGGGCATAACCAATATCAGTCATTTGACAAATGATGAAGCTTACTAAGCTTATACGCATCTATGTCAAATCAATATTTTATGGACTTGGTGAACATCCTCGTTCCAGTCTGACGGTAGTGTTGTTCTTCTTAAAAAGCATTAGCCTTAGCACATGATATGAAAAAGCGATGCACCAACCAACCGTTTGTACACGCTCAGTCAGTACGGTACCAATATCAGTGTCTATGGTGGCCCTGAAGGGACATCGCATATCGCAAACGTGTGCGCATACGTATGCGATGTTGCGGAATTTATCGCGAATGTGTGCGCACACGTATGCAATGTCGTGAAACAAATCGCGAATGTGTGCGCACACGTGTGCTTATTATATTTGCGATGTCGTGAATTTTATTGCATACCATGTCGCATACCTTTGGGATGATGTCATAGTTGCGGACAATTTGTTAGTGACTTAGGGAGTACGTGGCACACAGCAGGAAAGTAGTCAGGCCCAAGCATTACTATACAGTGTACCCAGGAACTTGGCACCAGGCCAAGTCTCGCCACGCGGAATACCACCTCGCCTTGCTTGCCTCACAACAATGACTACCTCTACAATGACTGCTGCATATCTCGACTGGACGCAAACACTCCCCAGATCATTATAATTTTTATTGAAAGGTATGCGACAAAGGTATGCAATAAAATTCACGTCATTGCAAATAAATTCGCACACGTGTGCGCACATATTCGCGATTTGTTTCACGACATTGCATATATTTGCGAATTGTTTCACGACATTGCATACGTGTGCGCACACATTCGCGATAAATTTCGCAACATCGCATACGTATGCGCACACGTTTGCGATATGCGATGTCCCTTCAGGGCCACCATAAGTTTCTGCTGCTGTGCTAGTGTGCTTACAAGATATACATTGTGGGGTGATTTTTAGGTAGGAACTGTACCTGTAGGGTATTTGATATTGTAGGGTTAACCCCACAATGTTTGTAACAGGAAAGATTAAAGAAAAGGGACAATAGAAAACACATGGGAAAGCCCACAATGTCGCTCTACTAAACATGTCTGCTAATATAGATCTATCATAGTGCACTAGCTGTTATTATTATAATCAGATTTAATAATTATTTGGCTTCGCTGCCTAAATTTCGGTGAATGTTAACCTTGAAAAAAAATAAGCAAAACGAGGTGGAATTCTTATCTTATTTTTTGAGTAAGGTGCAAGAGCCGCAATTGGTTAGGTGAGGGCTACCCGATCACGGTAAGATTAAAACAGACCGGTCCATGTGCGGCCGCTGGACGGTCTCGGTTTCCCTTTCGAGACCGGCGGGGAGACCACATTTTTACTGGTCTTGGTCTTGGTCTTGGTCTCCCTAGTCTCGGTCTTGGTATCGGTCACGGACCGTGAGACAAGCTATTTATCATAACAAATGTTGGAGTACATGCACTGTCAAAACGGATAAGGAACGGATAGCACGTAACAGACGCATGTATAATTATGTTGATTACTGCACTCGTTAATAATACCACCATCGCCGATATAATGACCAACCTCGTATCCATATTGAGCTATCCAGCCACACATTGTTGTATTTCCATGTACGTGTGTTAAGTCTATTATAGAGAGTTCGAGCTAGTCACTTGTTCGAGCATGTTCCCGAAAACCACCACATGCGCCGCACCGCACATCGTCGTCACTGTGTCATACCGACCGTGGATAGTGTTGTAGGCTTATTATATTATTTATTGAATACTGATTGATGATATAGAGTATTAATAATAATAATCATTATGTCAATGAGATAAGCCATTATAAAATTTGGGTAATCGACTCATCAACAAGACTGGATTTCTTTTTTATTATTTTTTTAAAAACTCCGATGACCGATTTAGTATTGCATTCATTCATGCATATGTTGGGAAAGTAAGGATACTAGTCTTTGACAATTGCCAATGATGTAATGGCCCTTAGGATTGAAACCAACATTTATGGGTCAAGTCGACAAAACAATAGACCCTTCCCATGAAATATGTAAATTGAACATCGCGCTTGCGCACACTCCCTACTGGTTGGCAAAATGAGTGAACATCGCGCCTTTACGTATGGGACTGATGGTGGCGTGACGCACACGCGTTTGTGCGTCTGCCCAGTGCATAACTCTATGGCGTTTGCCAACCAATAGTGTCTGTACGCATGTACGCACGTTAATGTAATTTACATATTTCATGGGAAGGGTCTATTGGACTGTGCACCTTCAAAGGGTATAAAATTGGGTGATTTGCATGGTGAGGTCGAATACTAAATTCTGGATGTCAAAACTATGTGAAGTAACTAGGAGTTAAGGCTCTGTGCTTAATGAATAGCTTTTCGTTTGTTATTGACATTTCCTGATGACTGTCTGAGACAACTACAGTAAGCTAGTTGGAACATTAAAAACACAAAACATCTCGTCCGAGAGTCAACATTTTCCCCAAAAGGGTATTTTACATGGTTGTAATCGCCAGAATTGAAAAATAATAATTCCAACGGTTTTAATAATGAACCACAATGGACAACTGTGGTTGTTTTGAGATCATAATTGCCAGTTTGTTTTTAAAATGTTTTATTTTCCTTTCTATTTTCTTCAAAAGTGATAACGCTTTCAATGTTTGTCAAAGAGTCAAGATAAATCAATGTTATCTCATTAATAGGACGTCCTTATATAAACTGAAAGCGAGGCTCTGCTGCCCGATTATTTGTTTAATTATTATTATTATTATTATTATTAACATTATTATAATTGTGAAGGTCTCAAGATCTCGGTCTTGGTCTTGGTCTTGGTCTTGGTCTTGGTCCTGGTATTGGTCTTGGTCTTGGTCTTGGTCTTGGTCTTAGTCCTGGTCTTGGTCTTGGTCCTGGTCTTGGTCTTGGTCTTGGTCCTGGTCTTGGTCTTGGTCTTGGTCTTGGTCTTGGTCTTGGTCTTGGTCCTGGTCCTGGTCCTGGTCCTGGTCCTGGTATTGGTCTTGGTCTTGGTCTTGGTCCTGGTCTTGGTCTTGGTCTTGGTCCTGGTCCTGGTCTTGGTCTTGGTCTTGGTCTTGGTCTTGGTCTTGGTCGTGGTCTTGGTCTTGGTCTTGGTCTTAGTCCTGGTCCTGGTCCTGGTCTTGGTCTTGGACTTGGTCTTGGTCTTGGTCTTGGTCCTGGTCTTGGTCTTGGTCTTGGTCCTGGTATTGGTCTTGGTCTTGGTCCTGGTCCTGGTCTTGGTCTTGGTCTTGGTCTTGGTCCTGGTCTTGGTCTTGGTCTTGGTCTTGGTCTTGGTCTTGGTCTTGGTCTTGGTCTTGGTCTTGGTCTTGGTCCTGGTATTGGTCTTGGTCTTGGTCTTGGTCCTTGTATTAGTCTTGGTCTTGGTCTTGGTCTTGGTCTTGGTCTTGGTCCTGGTCCTGGTCTTGGTCCTGGTATTGGTCTTGGTCTTGGTCTTGGTCTTGGTCTTGGTCCTGGTCTTGGTCTTGGTCTTGGTCCTGGTCTTGGTCTTGGTCTTGGTCTTGGTCTTGGTCTTGGTCTTGGTCTTGGTCTTGGTCTTGGTCTTGGTCTTGGTCTTGGTCTTGGTCTTGGTCTTGGTCTTGGTCTTGGTCTTGGTCTTGGTCTTGGTCTTGGTCTTGGTCTTGGTCCTGGTCCTGGTCTTGGTCCTGGTCTTGGTCCTGGTATTGGTCTTGGTCTTGGTCCTGGTCTGTCTTGGTCTTGGTCTTGGTCTTGGTCTTGGTCTTGGTCTTGGTCTTGGTCTTGGTCTTGTCTTGGTCTTGGTCTTGGTCTTGGTCTTGTCTTGGTCTTGGTCTTGGTCTTGGTCTTGGTCTTGGTCTTGGTCTGGTTTGGTCTTGGTCTTGGTCTTGGTCTTGGTCCTTGGTATTGGTCTTGGTCTTGGTCTTGGTCTTGGACTTGCTGGTCTTGGTCCTAGTCTTGGTCTCGGGTTCCTACAGTTCCTACCGTTCCGACTGTTGATACGCTCCCTGAAGTAATTAATGACAACGCGTTGTTGTTAGCTTGGATCTTCTTGACTATCTTCTTGACTAGCTCAGAATACTTAACCAATAATTGTAAAAATATGTTTTTGTTTTCAAACGTTTTGTTGTCTATCTTAAAGCCTAAAATTAAAATGTAAATTTTGAATCTTATCATGCACCAATGTTAACCATTTAATGAAATTGAAACAAAACCAAACATCACACAACATTATCAACTAATAATAAAGGAGAACAAATTTTTGTCCATATATATCAAAACTAGAAATATATAGGGTAGTGTTTGTATTATTACAATGACTACATCATTGTATGTGTTGGTGTTCCGGGAACTGGAAGTGCCAGTAAACAGACAATTTGATACATGAAAACACCCGTTTTGTAAAAAAAAAAAATGCGTGTCGGTTTTGCAGAAGGGCAGTGTATAGAATACAATGCAGCTCAACTCAGCCATGGCGTCAGTTTGTTGTAGTGATGTGGCACCATGACAACCATATAGCTCGCGAGGTGTCTATGGCAACGCGGTGGTTGCAGACACTTACTATGACTATACACTGTGTAAGTTGACATCGAGCTGAAGCTAGCACAGTATTGGGCCCGAAATAGCCAGCCGCGTGCAATTTGTGCAAGGTGTTAATAGCGGCACTTGTATTGTGTGCGCTATCGGTTTAAAGGTTAATCAGTGATAATATAAATAGAGGCAAGAGGTATAAGAAAACTCCACTGATCTATTTTGTTTAAATGTATTATAAAATAACTGTCACTATATCACGGAGGTAACATTGTCCACTTTCAAAGTGGATGTCAAAGTTGTTTTTGAGTCGTGTAAACGAACAAAATTTAATGCAAACACTGTCGAAAGGACAATTTTACGAATCACGAGTCATATAGTCTTCCCCAATAAGAATATAAGCATATATGTGTGTCAATAGGTATTGCCCCATACTCTGTCGTTTGAAGTTTACTAAACATAATATAAACACATCAATTTTTTTCAAATCCACCAGTGACCAGCCCTGTTGACTACATATTAACCAAGCTCCAGAAAATGGTGTTATTTTTCACTCTGATTCTCTCACACAACTACGACCTTGTAACTTTCCCTCGTACCCATTGCCAACCAAAGTTGAGCCCGACGGTTGTACACGTTATACACTACCATCGATCAACACACACTCACATACATGTACATTATACTTTTTGCGCGAAATAGTTAAAACATTCGTGACTTGCAAACAGTGACCTACATACAGTGACCCACATGCATAATGCATTAGAACTGGACCAATCAGAACGCTTTATTGTGGCCCTATAGCTAGCGGGTGGTACAAAAACAAAAATTGCCAGCTGCGTGTTCGCAGAACGGCCAGCCGCGTATTCAGGAAATTAGAACACAATTGCAGTACAGAGAGGTGACAACATGGCTCAATTGAATCGTTTCTGTCGGCGGATCCGTTAATTTATCCGAACGAATACTGAAAAATTAGCCATAACTTACAGATTTTCATTAGATAAAATTGAAATGTTATAGCAATAAATCATTGTAAAGCAATAAACAAAGAAAACAAAACTCGCTCAATTACAAAAAATAGCCACAAACAAAGAGACTTTGACAATGTGCGTGTGTTGTGTCTTAATATTTTTGCGCTGTTTAAATACTAAAACATATTTTGAAAAGAGTTTATAACCTTCGTTATGAAAAAAATGGAAGCTTAAGACCAGAATCTTAAAGACTGATACACTGGGTATACCAAGTTTTTGAGCTGGCTAATTTGGACCACTAATTAGTGGTTAATTAACCACAGTTATACAGACGCCGTTTTCCATCTAAAACACGCTCAATTGCATAATTTTATGCAACATATAAATCTACTTCTAATTTTCACGGAGCCCGAAGGAGACAAGGTTTTTAAATGTTTTTATTTTGTTCCTTCGAAATATGTTTTCGTCCTCTCGAAATAAAATTTCGTTCCCCTAATATAATAGTTCGTTCCCTTAAATTAATAATAGTTCGAAGGGACGAAAATCGTTTTTTTTTTTGTTAATGCTTTATACAGGCTAGCGTAAGTAAATTCTGATCGTGGATCGTAAAAAAAGGAAAAAAAGCGGACTCCAGCCTTCATCATAAGATCTTGATACTGTAAGCCAAGATTATGGTTTATTGTTCCACATGGGGTCCCTATAGTTAGTAACAACCCTTCCCCCTTAACCCTTCCCCCATAAATCTCATCAATGCCCCCAGGGCGTAGTCCTGCACTGTCTCATCCTTTAATTAAAGAGGATGGGCCATGGTGATTGAAGTTGACGTTATTTTTTAGTTTTCTGCTTTTTGTAATTTGTTGCATCTTTTGTAACATTACATTAACAAAAGAAGTGATATTTGCAGGGAGTTTTTACTCCGTTCACTTGCCCGCCGCCTAAATTATTTCATCAAAATCCCGTAAATGAGGGCAGCAAACAAACATGACGTCACTATACGTACTGAATGCCCGGATGGTCTGTACTGAGCAATGCTCATTGAGTAACAACAAACAGCCGTTTGACAGAGTGGTACGTACTGATGCGACGTCACTATTCTTTTGAATTTTTGGAGACAGCTTTCTGGCACCGACTGCTGTTGTTCCGATTTTGCCTGAAGGCGGGGGTGAACAGAGGCTGGAAACTGCGTTGTAAACGAATATTTATTCTATAACTCTGTCAGTGTTTTCTTGGTAGATATAGGTGTATTTAGGGATGTAAAAAACAAAGAGTGACCTCTAGCGTGGCCCAACCTCTTTAACCTCACATTCCACTCCCACGGTTCCTTCCCTTGCCCCCCAACCATGTGCAATGACCAAAATGACCACCTAGTCTGTCCCACTATAAAATGTCCTTAGTTTCATCTTTAGTTTTATTCTTCTCTGTTCTACTCTTATCGACAGACCCTCCTGGTTAGCCCAGTGCAAAATCTTGCACTGTGGCCCGATCCAGTATTCCTCATCCTATATTCTTTCTTCTCTAACACGGTACTTCCACACTTCAATATCTTTGTAAAGCCAGAGTTATAATAACCTCTTCACCTGATAGCCCAAAGATAAGGATCTACATATGAGTGTTATTTGTGCTCGTCTTCGGCTAGCTATTATTAGTGACACCCATTTTACGTGTTACATTGGTAGCAGCGGTTTTTACCTGCCAAAGCCATCGATTTACCGCCTCATCTTCACCTACGCTGAACTTTTCCTGCCGTCTGCCGACTGTTTTCGTCCACGTCTTCTCCTTAAACTCGTGGATACCTTCTCCACCTTGCTGGTACAACTTTTGCTAATATTGGACCATCGGATCTCCTCTATTGTCCTGCACCTGGAACCCGTGCCGTGCTGTTGTGTTGCAAGCCATATTTATTTCCCCCCTACAATCACTGTTCCAGCCCACGATAGCCTATAATCGCTATCCCCCTGCTCCTGCTTTTCCCTTCAACGTTTGCTACTTCTCCACATCTTTTCGACCATCATCGATCCTGTGTCTCCAAACTTTTTCTGAGTTCTGATCGTCAAGTTTTCATCCATTGTCGTGTTTCACAGTGTTTTCCAGTTCATTCTAGTGGGGACTTTTCGTTAACCCAGGATTATCCATGAACTTATTACTATTACGGATTGCCAACTTTATTGTTTCGATTCCTTGCGTGGCTTCTCTTCAGTTCCTGCTTCAGACTGGTGCTGATTTTTCTCTGCTGTTCATGCTCCGGCTCTCGTCTCTGTGCATTTCTTCCAAGTTTCCTCAGACTTTTTCTACCCGATTATCTTCACTGCGCCTGGTGATTCCTGTCTGTTTTTTCTCGTTCCCCGGACTCTTTACCAGTGTTTTGTCATCTCTGCGCTCCATTGCCCTCCGTTTCTTTGAACTTTTTCCATATTTTGTGTTTTTTATGCGGATTCCAGCGTGCTTCTCCCATCCCAGTTTCTTCTCTCCACCATCTTCGAGCTCTTAGTCTTAAGACTTTACCTGAACAGTTTCTTCTTTTCTCTGAACTTTAACTAAACAGCTTATTGTGCAGTTCCAACTGCTGTATATTCTTCCTAACGGTCTGACCCTGTGACAGCCAGTTAACGCAAGTTTTCGTTTTGTTGCTTTTCATATTGGTTGGATTTATTTGTAATCTAATATCACGATTATATTGCTTAGTTTTACTTAGGTGTTTTTTTTTTTTTGGGGGGGGGGGGGCTCATCAATCGGCCTATAGTGTCGCTTGACACCCATTTTAAGTGTTACAATACCTTTTCGTAAAAAAATTATTTGTCTTTTAGTCGGGTCCGATGAGTCACAACAAGTAAGCGCAAATTCACAGAAGGACTAACTTCAAATAACTATTAACTCTGTGTTTGTGTTCATTTAAAGGTTTCCTCCGTGATGTCTCCTGTGCATTCCGGTGAGATAACAAAGATGTTACATCATTCTACTCCCAAAATGGAGCGTCGATCTTCAATTGGAATACTTTCGAATAGGTGGCAAAATGCATATTTTGTAAATGTCAAGTGCTTACGTGGTTCTGAGCATGCGCACACTTTCGAGTTAGCATTTCCTTTGCATCGGTGTAAAACAAAGAGGTTACATCATTCAACGTATCCTCCAAAAATGGAAAGCCGCTCTTCCAATGGGAGACGTTTGGTGGCAGCAGACCTACTTGCCGATGCCATCAGCGAGAACCGTGATAGAGCTATCGGCGAACCACCAGAGCAAAGGAGCTTTGTCATACCGACCCAGAGGTCGATTCATGTCCGATTAAACAGGTAAGACTTTTCTCTTGCAGAAATTAATAACAAACCTGACTGAGAACCATAAGGAAACGCTAAAATAATAATCAGTTTTTACAAACAAAAGATGAGTGAAATTAGTTTTAGGTTAGAAGAGGAATTACTTATTAAATGGACTGATGATTATAATCGCAGTGGAAGAGATCAAGAATGTCATGTATCGACAGGTATGAGTCTTTCATTGAAATCGTTTTGAAAATTATGATTCCAATAATCAATGACTTTCAAAATGAACCACCACAATGTATTAATAATGGTAAAGGAATTAGAAAACTTGATTACAAAGGAAATCAACATTTTAGGGATTTCAAGCTTGTGTTTGAAATTCATTTTGAATACAAAACAAAAACCCACAGAATAGGCATCCATACCAGTATACATCCGCAGGGTGTGTCGTGTCGGATTATCATTATGTCTTTTACGGCAACATGGCGGCGGCAACATGGCGGCCTTTGAAAGAACAATAATCACAGTGATTTCACATGGAATTTCCACAACGAACATCCTACAACCCCCACAAAATTAAATAAAATAAAAACTTTTTGTAAGAAACATTTGAACCACTATTCCACATTCTATGCTTTGGACATGTTAGGTAACTCCATTGATGTTTTCGGACAAGTGTTTTCGTACAAATACAGGTGTAAATAACCGGCACTCTTGCTGAGGCAATGTCATATTTATCAATGGCCTACAACCAAACAAACATGAACTACTATTTGAACTACTATTCCACATTTCTTGCCTTTGACATGTTGATGTTTTCGTAATACAAGTGTAAATAACCGGCACTCTTGCAGAGGCAATGTCATATGTATCAATGAGAAAAGAATCCTTAAGAATCGAAACACAAAAATGTGCTTTTATTTTCTTGTTGGGGCCAGGTGTTTTTGTCGTTTGTTGACTGAAAGAATAATTGATATCGATTTAAGAACAAAAAATCATAAAAATATGTCAAGTTCTTCAGATTCTATGGTCAGAGTTTTTTGTCTGAAGATTGATACGATCACTGTGATGCCACCCTTCCATCATCTATACTGTTATAATCATTTTATGACTTCAAAATATTAAGCAATTTGCGTGGTTAGTTTTGGGTTGGAACTAGGACCGGGGTCATCCTGGGATCTCAAATCACTCTGATCATGTAAATGCTCATTAAATCCTTCATTTATTTATGCTTATGAAAACTCGATCTGTATTGTGTTCTTATTATCGACTACCAAAAACGAATGCTAATGTTGTGAGTGCGAATAATTTGAAAATATTTCCCGTTGGCCTTGTTTTTAACACAGGTAGGATGGAATCCCACATTACAGCGGCACGTTTCTCGATCATAATAAAAAGAGTTCAACCTGTGCAGGGTGTCCTGTTTTCATGGTTGTTTAAGTATTACTTTCCACTATAACATAAATAAAGATGTTGGGAACACAAAGGAAAAAATCAAAGGTGGGAAGAGGGAAAAGAAGTAATTAATTAGTAAACGAGACATTAGCTGTTTCAAACTGCTTACCAACCAAAAGGACCAATGGAATAATGTATATAATGTCTTCAACGACAAAATATTATTTAGGCCCACATGGCTTCATTAATTTGACAATCTTTTTACCTACACACATGTGTCATTGTTTTTTCGTCATTTTTATTTTTCGTCGCATGGCTTTTGAACACAAATACATGACATGGACATACTCAAGTGTAGAGCTCACTTAGTTTAAACAATAACATTGTGGAGAACTATATTGTCAGGTCACATGCTTTCAATCCTATAATCAAAGTATTGAAGAGTAACAACAACATTATTTTAACCTTTTGTGAGGCAATGTTTGTAATTTCGAGCATGAAATGGAGTAGTTTTTCCTACACGACATAACGAGAATTTTGTTTATATCTTCACCTGTTAGAAATTGGGTTCATTTAGTAGCTCTGTTATTATAAGTTATACAACCTTGAGTATTTTGAAACAAATATAAATAAAACAATAGTTTTACTATTGACATTTTTGTTTAAAAATTCGTTGACTTGGTTTGTGTAAATATATACAAGTATTATGGCAAATAAGCTTTGTACACATCATGGAGATGGCACTGGTTTTGGGACCTGGAAAGTTACTGTAATTGGGTTTATGGTCATATATACAAACTACCAATCAACCGATCATATCTTGGCAATAATACGCAAACCAGAAAAATACATGAATCCTGAACCAATCCCGGCTGATTCAAACTGTTAAATCACTTCAGTTCAGGGGAAAACACTCAATTTACAGAAACGTTTCTCAGATTGTGTATTCCTATTAGGGATTATTCTTTATGCGTGGACATAATCGCTGCGGATTTTTGCGATATTTCAAAAACGCGACCACCTTTTGAAACGAAATTTTCACAGGTTAGTTTTATTGTATACAAAACAATTATCTACATTTATATAGGATTAAAACAATCGAACGGTCCCAAAAACCAAAGGTATACTTTGCCTTTAGAAGGAAAATTTGAAGAGACTTTTGATTTCAGATAACAGACGTCACTTTCGAGCAAGAAGCTTGCGTGATTTACACGTTTAATGCATTTAGTAAAAATTTGTTGCAATGAGTTATACCTAAATATGAACCTGACTATCTTGACTCACAAATAAAGCAAACAATTGTGTTAGTATTTACATTTTCGATTTAAAATTCGTTGACTGGGATCGTCTACAATATGGAAGTATTTCCCGTTGGCCTTGTTTTGAGTACTGGTAGGATGGAATCCACTATTACAGCGGCACGTTTCTCGATCATAATAAAAAGAGTTCAACCTGTGCAGGGTGTCCTGTTTTCATGGTTGTTGAAGTATTACTTTCCACTATACCATAAATAAAGATGTTGGGAACACAAAGAACAAAACCAAAGATTGGAAGAGGGAGAAGAAGTAATTAATTAGTGAACGAGACAGACTTGAAATGCAATGTGTTTGAGAGAGTACACTAATCATTTACGACGCGATTGTTTTACTCTAGAGTTTGCTTGATCCCCAATTTAGGATGGTCTCAAGTCAAAGCGTAAAGAACACGGTACTCTATGGGGTGAACCCACTAACTGGGGAGTAAACAGAGCAATTTTTTCATGTCATTTCATTTCGGTTTTAATAAAAAAAAATACCAAACAACAAGTCCGGAGACTAAAAATATTCAGTTTACAAAGAGTGACATCAAAAATAAGTTGAGTAAATTAATATAGCTTAGCGATGGCCCCATCAATATGTTGAAGGTCCTCAAAATATTCTATATTAGACAGATTTAAGAGCCAAATAAAAGGAGTAAAGTGTCCAAAAATCATTCCAATTGTGACCGGGGGGTAGTTGTTGGCTTCCAATTTGAGGTCTTTTTGATGACCTAGAGCCGTGAGAAAATTGTCCTATTTGTCGAGAGTTGTGTGGAATTTTTTTTCAAGCTCGGATGTTTGGAAGTTTGCGCAGGTGTCAAAGGGGTGTTTTTATTTGGAGGGAAAATAACTCGACGGGCTTCGGGACTCCCCATGGCAAATTGAGCAGAGAAAAAAAGTTGTGGAGTCAGTGGATAATTATCCCTTACTGTAAAAAGCTGTGAGACTTCTAAGTATTTTAAAGTTTTTTTTTAAATTTAGCATTTTGCATTGTAAGCTATGGGAGTTTATTTAGTTGAGTGCACCTTGAGTATATACCGCTTTGCAAGAAGTGTCCTTTATGCCAGTTTATTAGATAGTGTTTGTACCTAAAAGCTACCATACCTAGATCCAAACATTTCGGCCTCTATTTTGGAATTATTTTTTTAGCCAGTGTTTGTAAAATGTTTGCTTCTCAGGATCTGATGATCCAACCCAGTACTCCCTCCTAAAAAGTCGTCGAGGTTGTCGAGTTCACTTTGCATGGTTGTTGTTTGATCTAACTCATAAAAGGGGAAAAAATACGATGTGTCATCGACATATTTATGCTGAGATATTTCAGCAGATATTGGTTTGGAGTCATTAATCATAGGCAAGAATGCTATAGGCCAATCTTAGTGCCCTGCGGAACACCAGCATTAGTAGATTGCCAATCTGATAGGGTATTAGCAAAGCGTACACATTGCGAACGACTTGATAAAAAGTCACAGATCCATGGTATGATGGAAGGTCGTACACCTAAATGAATAAACTTTTCAACAACAATGCTGTGGCTTACTAGCTCTATCGAATGCCTTGGAGAAGTATGTTGCCACTACTACTCTTGATCGATTTAGTTTATCACTTTCTCTACATAAATCATCGAGTAATCTAACTAACCAATGCGTAGTTGAGGATCCCTTTAAAGACCCAAATTGATAACTGTCCAAAGATTGACTAATATCATTAACTTTCCACTCAACAACAAAGTCCTCAAAAACTTAAGCAATTGATCGATGCGTGGTGGGTGTGTCTTAGGGACAGGGACCAGTTTGGCTTTTCCCCCCACATGTCAGGTTTAATTCCTGTGCTAAGAGAACAACAAGTCAGTGGAGTGGAAAGCAAAGTTCGTAACTATATATATGCAAATTCTTTTATCAGACGTTGGGGAACCTGTCTGGACCACCGCTTTTGTTCAATGTAAACAATGGCAATTGAAATGTGGCTATTCGTAAAAACTAAAAACTGTAAGCTTGGTGAAATTGTCCGTGTGCTAGTAAGTGTATTTACGAAACTATAACGTTTTATCACTTGAATTTGTGGGAAAATGTTGATGTCAATGATAACATCCAAAATGTGTAGAATCACCAATTTTTAATGTATGATTTTTGTATAAATTGCCTCTTTGTGAAACAGTGACGAATTACAAAACTACTTAAACTACACAAAGCATAAAAGGAAATAAACTTTTAAAAGGCACAAGACACAAGACAGAATACACTTGTCAAAAAAGGGGGAAAGTGACACTAAGGGTGATAAAAGGGTAAGACAACTCAAGAAGGGGAGTGAAAAGATAACAGTAATTGCAAGCCAAGAAACAAATAAAAAGCCATTCTAGATGTCAAGGCAAGTCGTTAAAAAAACATAGTCATAAAAAGTATTTATCAAGCTAGGGCCCTAAAAAACCACTTTAATTTACATTAAGACAACCTGAAAATTTGAAAGGATTAAGCTAGAATTTATTAAAACTATTAGGCAAGGTATTGCACTCTGTTTGAATCGATCAGTTCTACACCTTAGTTGTTCTACACCTTAATTGAGGAACTGACAGATTCGAAATTCGTTTTCAACTATTCTTCGGCAAGTATAAGACATAACTGAGTGCGTCAGTGTAGCGAGGCCAAGAGTTTCAAATGCATTTTCAATTGCATTTTTATAGTTAGTTTTCTCAGTGTGATACTAGTTATTCCCCATACATGATCTTGTCTCAACAATATTTATTTATAACTTTTTTTAATTTTTTGATAATTCTATATTATTTATGTACAAGAGAGTTAACACTTTGCCACACGCAGCTGTCTAAAATTGTTTTAGTGTAAAATGTTGGTGTTGAAAGCTGGTTTCTCCTCTGTTTCCACCATTAATTTAACTGCCCTGTCTTTGTTGACATTCATTCCGCACACGACAGTCATCACAAGCACACCCTCCTGAGCTGACGACTTCAAAGTGGAACCTGACCGCGGCTTATACAAATTCACTGCAGTTTTATCATAAGTAAGTATATTTCTACTGTAGTTTTACTGCAGTAAAACAGATTTATTGTTACAGCTTTACTTTAAGTTCAACAAACTTGCCATTGAAGTTTAACTGCAGGTTCAATAATAGTAAGAATGTAGTTTTTTGGCCGAAACGCCATAGGTTTATTATGCAAAAAATACACTAAACAGCAAATAAACTTTATAGATACTATTTTTGTGTGTGATGTTTTTGCTTGATATAATCAAGTTAAAACACATTATTATTATAAATTTTTATTATAATTTTTCTGTAAATTGTCTGCAGTTTTATTATAGTGAAAACACAAAACAAGTGTAATAACACTACATAATAACTGGGATATTATCATAATAAATTACTGAAGTAACTGTAACAGAACTATGTTAGTCAAAATCGTGTGAAAAACTCTAGCTTTCACTATAATTTTACTGTGATTTTACTGCAGTTTTTTTTTACAGTTTAATTGCATTGTGGTTTCACAGTAATCTTTATTACAGTTTTATTACAACAGTTTTTTTTACGTTTTAAACTTGGGAAAACTGTAGTTTTATTATAATGGCGATTGAAGAGGAGAGTTAGCCAATAAAGTAGGGCTTACATAAAGAACATAGTTGTTGCATTGGTTGAATTATTGTTAACTCAACTATGAATTTCAGTGGGGCCACCAGCAGGAACGGGCTAGACACAGTACATGTTATCAGTAAATGGGGCACTGTGATCCTATGAATGCTTCCCAGACGTAATGTACGGGGCCAGACAACACATTTTCTCATCAAATATCCCGCCTCTATTGACAGCGCCATCATGGGTCACGATAAAACAGGGGCGGATCCAGGTTTTTTTTAAACCGGGGGGCACAACGGTGCAACCAGGATTTCGTATAAGCGGGTTAACAAAAATGGGTGGGGTCCAGGGCCGGCCTTACGGCCCCTGGTGGGGTCCAGGGGCGAAGCCCCGGTGGGGCTCAGGGGGCGAAGCGTTTTGTGGGGTTAAAAATCAAGCCTCCATGTGCCTACACCAGAGAAATAGACACACTTTTATAGGAAATCAGATCCATATAAATCTTCTAAATTTACTGCAAAATTTTCTGTAACATCGATGGTGGGGTCCAGGGGTGAAGCCCCGGTGGGGGTCCAGGGGGCGAAGCCCCCAGAAGCTCTGAGCTTTTGGCTTTTTGAGGGGTGAAAAATCAAGCCTCCATATGCCTAAAACAGAGAAATAGACACACTATTATTGGAAATCAGATCCATATAAATCTTCTAAGTTTACCTTGAAAAATTTATGTAACATCGATGGTAGGGGTCCAGGGGTGAGGCTTCGCTGGGGGTCCAGGGGGCGAATGCCAGAACGACATGAAATATATTTCATCCAGGACAAATTGGCACGTCAGGTTTCAAACGCTTATGCTATCGTGCAAATCTAAGCAATTACAAGTGACATATCATGAAAGATTCATTTTGGCAGAAAGAAACAAATTTGGTAGGCATAGGATGAAAAAGAAATCCATCCTGCCGCTGGGGGAAAAGACACCACACACACTTGTGGCTAATTTTTAAGCAGGCAGATAGTAATTATTTTTATTTTTTTACCCGAGGGGGGGGGGGCACGTGCCCCCATGCCCCCCCCCCCCCCCCGCTCCCTGGATCCGCGCCTCTAAAGGGAGGCCTATTCTTAAATATTTGTAAATAAAATTTAAAAAAAACACAATTTGTTAACCTTTGTTACTTGTTTATTCACATTCCATTCATAAAAATGTATATATTAATGACAAAAGCTTTATTTCTACAAAATACCAGTGCAAGGTGACTTTCAACCTTTACCAGCTGAGGAAGTGCCCATAGATGAACTCCGTCCCGGTGATGAGATAAAGTGGGAGCGGTTGAATGGCTGTTACTTCCACCATGCAATTGTATTAAAAATTGTCAATGAAACAATAACGACCATAGAATGGAGCTCTGATATTAACAAGAAAGCAAAGATCATTAAGAAAAACTACTGGGACATACAAAAAGTCACCAGGGTTGTGCACGATTACGATGTCATAAGGTTAAATCCCCCATTACTAGTCCTTCGACGAGCGGATGGTCAAATTGGGCAAACCAATTATAATTTGATCTTTAATAATTGTGAATCGTTTTCGACGTTTTGTAAAACTGGACATGCGCACAGTAGGCAGGGTGCTTGGCTTATGCTTTCGTTGAAATGTTTTTTTTCACCTGTTCCGACTTAGCGGTGGAAAAACAGTTATTGTTTTCGTGGAGATTTTTGTTTGTTTTTCGTATTAATATTCTTTAGATGTGACAAAAATTCCATAGGATTTGTACAGGAATTTGTGACAAAAGTATAAAAGAGTCAGATCCTATATCATATCAAAGCTTACTGCGTCGCATTTTGCATAAGCTACAGCAACAAACGTGAAGACGGCAAAAACGTTTTTGCCCAGCGTTAAGTCAATGGGTTTCTCTCTCCACAATTCCTGTCCCATGGCCGGTCTGTAACATAAACTCAAACAGACTCTGCGACGTGATGCGCTATTGTTGCTGAGTTTTAAACTTGATTAAGTGTTCTCCGAGGTTATAATGTATGGAATTATGACGTCACCAACTGTTACAACGCCCTCTATCAATGTTTGTAAAATGTACACCGAAAGGTGAAATCTTTGAATTTTAAAGGTTTGCGTTCGAAGGCATTGCATGGGGACAACTCTTAGTGAATTACTCTAAACATCATGAGTGCCATGACTGAAAATCCCTCCAAGGTAGTTCTTCCAATATTATAAAAGTGTTCCAGTTTACAAAGTTCACCTGACATACACTACCGTAATGTTACGAGTAATTTGACTCCCCAAATGGTGCGAGTGTCAATAACGACAATACGTGCTTAGGTTATATCTTCCAATTTGTGTCCGCTCTGAACAGATCAGAATTGTCAAACAGAAGAGTCAGCATCATGCCTTCCCCCCCTTTTTGGGGGGGGGGGTGGGTGTTCAACATGACACATTATCCGCTTTAAAATCAGCTTACTGAGTACGATTTCAAGTCATGTTCATATTTTGACCACCAACACGGATCATAGAGACGTGAAAGTGACAGTGGGGGAGGTCTAGCCCCCTCCCCCTCGGAGGATCAGGTCTCGATCTCAGACTTTGAGGTCTTGACTCCAACACTGATAAGTGAATATGGCCTTCTGACGCTTCTCGGGGTCAAATCTGACCCGGCACTCGTTGGAGGGTATAGTTACAATAATTCATTTAAAGATGGCCATGAATATTAAATCTGTAAGATCTTGCTCGTTTTTCCATAAAGTGCATTTTTTTGTGAATACATGTTTAACACAACGTATAGAATATTTCTGGCAATTCTTGCGGGAACATCTATAGTATGTGTAAATGTCGCTTGAGGAAGATTGGGTCTCTCTTTAAATGTATATATAGCTTGCCATTGGTGTCACTGAAATTATTCAATGCAATCATTGTGATCAATGCAATTATTTTTAAATATCGTTTGTAATAATAAATTATATAACAGTCAGGAATGTTATGCTTTTCAGGTTTAGTAGCCTATATTTTAAGGTCCATGGATTTTGATGTGCATAATTCCGCAATTTGTTAATGTTTATGACCTCTGCCAGTCAAAAATAAATTTCCCATTGCTTTTAAAATTCAAAAATTGTTAAATTTATTATATAAAGAGACTATGCTATAAAGTGAAAGTGATACTACATTGTACTTTCTTGTATTAAATGTGTGCTTTGTATATTTTGCTGCTAGTCTTATCATTATCAAGTAATAAACCACAAGGGAAAATGACTGGTAAGTTTAAATAACTTCGGGTTGATCAAAGAAAAATTGACTAGAGTGGGATATGAACCGGAGGTCGTTGGTTTAAGTTCCACTCTATTTATTTTGTCTTTGCTCAACCCAAAAGTATTATAACCAAGCAGGAGTCCATGGATGGGACGTAATGTGTCAAACTGTTCATTTATGGATGAATCACTGGAGTGTGGGTTCGAATCCCCGTCACAACACTTACGTCTTGAGCAATAAGGCACTTAACCACAATTGCTTCCCTTAACCCAGGTGTTTAAAAGGGAAACCTGAGAGTGCTGAGACAGCATTGTGCTGGATTAGCTTGGGGTCGTATGCTCCCCAGAGAGTTGAGAAAGTTTGAGGAATGTTCTAAAAGTATGCCCAAAGAACAAGGACAATAATGTTGTAGGCGCCTTTATCTAGCTATGTTCACCTCAGCAGTGTTGAAACTCGTCTCAAGTGCTTGGCGAAAAAAAAGGCACAGAGTTCTTCTCCAGGGGATAGGCAAATATTTTACCCTCCCAGGTAACTTTGGACTCAAGCACACAATCAATCCTTTCTTCGAAAGATGCATAGGTGTCAAAAAAAAGGGGAAAAAAAGAAGGGAATCTTGAAAAACTTAAGTTCGCCAACATCCATTCAGCACACAACAATCTAAAAAATATTAACTCTCAGCCTATTTTTTAACAACCTTCCATAAAAAGAGAGGAAAAAGACCCCAACTGAATCCTGCCCAAGACCTAAAGGAACTTGGGCTCGCTGTCCGAGTGCAACCCACTGTGGTCGACTCCTCCGTTATACGGGGGCCCTACATGGGTACTAGGAAGGTCGTATCCACCCTCATGGCAACTTGATACCACATCATCGGAGGGTTCTTGAAAGTCTGTCTGACTAGGGTGGTAATCCGTACTTGGTGACAGTGTCTCCTTAGCATCGCTGAATGCACCAGGCACGTCCTCTTCTGAGCTGCTGGTGTCACTGACAGAGTCAGACGTGCTGAGTTTCCCCTGTCCTTGGGTGGAGTAATCCTCAACTCCAGCTCCTTCACCTTCAAGATCACCGCCCCCGCCAGGTGATGGGTCATTCCTTTGGTTTTTGCGAGGCTTGGGCTTGTTTTGGCATCTGTAGGCGTGGCTAGGGTCTCCAAATGGGGGAGTTTGCTGAAAGAGGAAGTCAAGAAAAAACCGTTGTGGGCAATGCAGGTTTCACACAATAAATGAGCATCACTTTGACTTGAGCAATCACAAGTAGCAATTTACAGAGCGAGATATTTTTCACTGCAAGCCTCAATTTGATCACACTGGTTTGATTGAGAGAAAAAAACTTAAGATGGTGTGACAAAAATCTCAACTTAGGACTCACCCTAACATATTGCACACCCCACATTTGCTAAGGGCCACGAGGGAAATAGCCAGTCATAGCACCGTTGCCATAGTTACCGCATCCCATTCCTCCTCGATGGTTTGGTCACCAGCCTCTCACTGCAGTGCCTGAGCCTGAGTACATACTACAGTAGTTAACCAGACCAAAACTAAGTTAGCACAAGAATAAATAAAGCCAGAAACTGAACAAAGGAGAGAAGGAGATGAAATTTGTTTTTTATCGTCAAGAAGTTTGGAGGACCATGACAATGAATATCAATTGCAAAAACCTGACCTGAAATTGAATTGAGGTCCACGGAGGCCATGGCCTCTGTTGCCCGTTCTTGGCCTTGGTGCCACTTCAAAACATCCCAGTAAACTTTCAAGATTTTCTAAATGGAAGTGCCCTAAATGGCCTATCCCTTTCGAAAACGCAATTCATTGCCTACAACATCATATTTCGCATAAAGTTTTGTAAAGAGAGTGAAATGGTTTGCTCACCCTCGTCCTCTGGATCCGTCGCTGCTGGCCCATTCACCCAGGACAACTACAGCTACCTCCAGTCGCCCCCCAGGTCCTGCCGTAGGAGGGCGCTTGCCTACAAGGACAAAGAAAAAAACATCAATCAGGGATAACAAGTCTTTCAGTTTTTCAGTCTAAGAATATTAGGGAGGCAATGGCCTCCAATGCCTTTATTTTAATTGGATTGAAAGAAAATTAAATACTACAGAATTTAATTTAACCTTTAATCATAATGATATTAAAAAAGATAATGATATTTCTACCACTAAAACAAAACCCATACTACAGGCTGGCAAAATGCATTCATCGTCCTTAACTAAACAAATATATATATAGTAAAAATAATAAACTACAAAACCGATTTTAATTTATTTAAAAAGGAAAAGGAAATTAAGAACAAATTAAATTCATTAAAATAGAAATATGGTTTATGATATGATATGATATTGCACCCAAGGGCGTCTCAAAGCGCTCATTATTTTTTCTAAAAGTATGTGGAGCTATGTTCAAAATGTATATCTGTAGCACCATGTTACAGTTCACAAGGTGCTGTGGCACAATCTGCAGCCAACGAACCCCGTCTCCTAACCAAAATTGTACCTGGGTTCTTTTACATGCATCACACAACACATGGTATGTACGGTTTTACGTCTAATTCAAAGGACGAAGCAATAATGGTAAAGTGTCTTGCTTAAGGACACAAGTGTCAAGACCGGAACCCAAACCCACTCTCTGCTGATCAGAAACACCAGAGCTTGTGTCCACTTAACTGCTCGGCCACAACACACCATGCATATTGAATGGTCAGTCAGTAGGAGGGTTGACTATAGTATTGCTTAGACACATTTATTACAATGATATCAGACAGTGGTCTGGGATATCATCTTAATATACAAAATAATTTCACAATTTTGTTTGATATTTCTCAAGGCAAAGAAAAGCATAACAAAGTTCAAGAGTATAATACTGAATGTAACAATTCATATGGAATGTTGAAGTAATTACACATTACAATAATATTAACAGTGTGCATTCAAAATTTGGCATATCTGCCATAAGTGACATGCTAATTGTGGTTTGTTATGAATGAGATTTTGAAAGAAACAGCCAGTAAAGAACACCTTGAAATGAATCAGGGTTCTCCTCATGAACCACCTAGCCTATCAGTCTGATACACGCAAATTACTGGCCGATACGTGCACATTTTTTTCTTAGATTTAAAGATAAAATTCACAGATATCATAAAATAAAACAATTTAAAATGCTACAGATTGCACAGTGGAGCTTCTAGAACCAAACATACACAAGTAAAAACCATTCCAAGGAACTAATATAAATTCAGCATGCTATGGCCAAACTTAAACAAATTTGGTCCAGAATGCCACACCCCCAGTTTTGAAAAAAAACTAAAACAAAGCTGGGGAGAAACCTTGAGATGTAAGGGGAGACCACATATGGCTGCCTGACCATGCCAGAAACACAGAGACAACTTCACTCATAATGAAAAAAACATTCCCAATGCCCATGACTGGGACTGCACCCAGAACTCCCATCCGCTGCACTAGACTGCTCGGCCATGAAACATTTTGATATAAAAGACTACTACTTACCAGCCATCCCTCTGCCCCGCCCCATCTGTGGAGGCATTTGAAGTTGTAGTAATACTCCTGGGGCGGGAACTGATAGGGGTGACCCATAGGGGGCATGACGGGCCGGGCAAAGTCGATATGAATGCCCTCTTGGATGCATTGTCTCATACGATCAATTTTACCAATTTGGTCCATCTGGGGAGTGAAGAGGGCAGAGAAGGGGTCAGGGGTTAAAAGGAATAAATAGAAAAGTACAAATGTAGTTGCATACACAACTAGCCTTTTTGAGATATGGTGAACATTATTGGAGTACACTGTTTGGTTTGGGTGTATACAGACAAGTTTACAAAAGCCTCACAATCATAGTATTGTGTCCACCATATCTCAAAATGGCTTATGGAATTGTATTGTCAAGTCATGCATCATAAACGGAACATTTCTTCATTATATGCTCTTTATACACAGGTATCTTCAGGCCTATGGGTTACAGTGCTAGTCGCTTCTAAGAATCCCTTAGTTTCATGACCAAGAACTGATAATGAATGATCTGCAAATTGTAACTATTACTCTACTCAAAAGCCAAGTTCCCTTCGTTCTGGTTAGGAGCTTCCGCAAATCTATCAAACTACCCTTAAACCATCAGAAAAAAAGATAGATTTCAGAGGATTTGGGGTGGTAAGTGCTGAAGTAGTAGCAACATCAAGTTTCTAAATACCCACTGGACCTAGACCCAGTTACTGTGGCGCTGTACTCCTTTTTCGAAAATTTTGACATTTATCGGTCGTACTAGCGCCCCAGGAACTTATTGTACGTAACTACATGTACATCAATCTTCATTTTACCGTGTGGTTTCACGGTTGTGGCAGGGCACCTGTCAAATTTTAGACGGGTGCCCTGCCTCAACTGTGACGACAATGCGGTTGAGGGAGGTAGGGTACCCATCAATTAGACGGATGCCCTACCTCCCTCAACCGCGTTGTTGTCACAGTTGAGGCAGGGCACCCGTCTAAAATTTGACAGGTGCCCTGCCTCAACCGCGTGGTTTCACGGTTGAGGCAGTGCACCCGGGATCCTGCTGAGAGCGTGATCGCATTGATGTAGTTACGTTCAATAAGTTCCTGGGGCGCTAGTACGACCGATAAACGTCAACATTTTTGAAAAAGGAGTACAGCTCCCCAGTAACTGGGTCTACACTGGACCATGAATTTAAACATTGGGCTACTTTACCTCACAACCAAACATGTCATGCAGTCTAATGTTTTCTACTGTTTGGTCTTATCAATTTCCTGTCCGTGAAAAGTTTTAAGCTTTAAGATCTAAGCTCAAAATAGAGGGCGCTATTCTACCAGTAACAGCATTTTTCAGTTCTGTCTGCAGTAACGTTTTTTAATCTCCAAATGTGTATTGTTGATTGCCACTAGGCTCTTGTGTTTGTTTGATTTGTGATTTGTAAAAAAAAATAATATTCTAATGCAATTTGTTTTTAAAACCTTGTGTATATTTTGATATTATATAATAGTAATAAACCAGAAATTCAAGCCCTGAGAACTACTGTGTAAATTTTGCACAGGATTGCTCAATAAGCAGACAGCCGTCCAGCTCACTGAAACTCAGCTAGTATGTTAGCAACTTACTTTTTCATCAGTCTCTGAGATTGCTGCTGGTCATGGCCCAGTGGAGCTTGTACTGGAAGAGTTTCCCATCAAAGTACAACCACGGAAAGCACAGCTCCCACGGGATGGGGGCGCAAGATTGCTGCCATCTGCACACCACGTGCTGTGATACTTGGTACCTGGTAGGACATTGAGAGAGAAATAGTGCATGGATTGACAACATCAGAGATTATTAAAAAAAAGATTTATTAACGGTGGAACTGAATAATGTCATTAATAAATCATAACAATAAATCAATAAATCATTAGACCTGAATAATCAACCAAGTTATCCATCAATCAAGTTATCCATCAATCAAGTAAAACAAAAATCAAGTTATCAATCAATCAAGTTATCAATCAATCAAGTTAAAATCAAGTTATCAATAGATCAGGAAAAAATATTCAGTCAATCAATACATGTACGTTCAATCAAATCAATATGATAACCCAAAAAGTTAAACTGACAGTCAATCAAGAAATTAACTCAACCACCATGATTAAGTAAGTAAATCAATCAAGTAAACATATTCAATCAATAAGATTAAAAACACAAAGAAACACCCTGCAAATATGTAATCAGTGATGACCCTACAAGTAAAAACCAAGTTACAAATGTAAATGGACAAAACACAGAAAAGAACATTAACAAAAACTTAAACACCTGGTGCAGAATTGGTGATTTAAAAAAAAACATATTTAAAAAAGTTACTACAAAGTCAATACTATCAATTCTCCGGAGAAATATTTCCATCTGATATACTGTCAAAGTTGAGGAAATAGCACTTGAAGACCTCCAAACCACCACTTCTTATTTCAAATGCCACAATCAAAATAAGCAAGTATGTTAATATGCACAAATTCACTACCAAAACAAAAGCCATTATTGGATGGTTTTACTACAAAAAAAGAAGATTGTACGTAGAATGTTGGTTGAGTGGTGGGTTGACTGAAACTGGACGATGGAAATTAATCTACTCTTCCAAAACCAAATGATACAATATCCCTGAGAGGACAATAGTCAGATCCCATGTCTTAACAACTAATAGAAAGTTAGGTAGCATGATGGTACGCAGGGGGCAAGACAAAGGCGAGTTTCTTACCCATTTGAGAATTTTGCACACTTGCGACATCATGCTCCCCGTCTCGTGACGGTGCTTGGCTATCCTCAGCAACTCAGGGGTGACAAAAGGAAGGGGCATCAGCAGGCAAGGGGGCACTGGCTTCTCCATGAGGGACGGGATGGAGGAACGAGATGTATGCGTCGTGGAGGATGTTTCTGACTGGCCGTCTGGTGGGTGCTTAGAGGATACATTGCTGCTGGAGGGAGGCAGTTGTGTCTCCTGGAAAGAAAGTTATTCTAGACTCTCACCGAAAAAGCAAGAATTTGGATTGGCCAGATTTTCGTACCGGCATATTTTGATGAAAAATTCAATCCAGTCACTTTACACTTATGCCCCATGAAACAGTCAGTTTCACACTATTCATTGTTTTAAAAGCATAAACGATTTTTGGTTGAACAAAGAACTATTTACTAGAGCGGGACCGGAACCTGCGGTCTACCAATTGAGCTATCTAGCCCTAATGTCGGCCGCGGTCTTCCTCACCAAAAATAAATAAATTTACCTAGTCCTTTTCTCTTTATTTTTATTAGTTGGTATACAAAAAATAAAAACAATAGGCCCTGCAGAAGGTTCACTTACCTGGGAAGTTTGCTTGAAGACTGAGTCCTGCTGCAAGGAGAAAGACAAACAAGAAATTCAGATTAAGAGGCCATTCAGATTAGTAAACATTTAAAAATAACGATCTTTTTTCGAAATTGTGGATGGGTGGGTCAAAAGAAAAAAACTGAATATCAAGATTCAGAAGAAGAAAAAAAAATACCCAGCTGGCCCAGATCATTGTTTGTTACAGCCAGGAAAAGCCATTGAAAACTACTGGTGTTGGAGACCTTTGATCTAAAATATCTGCGTCTTTTGAGGTATTTGAGCATGTCCTGTGAAGGAATTTCTTTCCGGCCTGATGAAAAACAGAGCACAATTTTTTATTTTTTTATTTTTTTATTTTTATTTTTTTTTTTGGGGGGGGGGGAAATATGAAAAAGCCGGAATTCCGGCATTAGCTGCAAAAGTGGCATTCCTGATGGAGCATAAGACAGTAACTCCTCAATATGCTAGACAAAGTAAGAAAAGGGTAAAACCACCAAAGTGACAATAAAGTGACAATAGAAGGCTGGGAGCTAGACTTCTTAATTGTCAACCTACCTGGGAGATGTTCCCTGACCCCATGAAGACAAATGACATGAGCCCAATGGATTGTGGAAGCTCTCCGAGTGCTATGCTTGCATTGCCATACCGGTGTTACGGTAATTGTGAGCTGCTGCTATATGCTGTTGATCGAACAGACAAAATATTGCAAAATATTGTTTACATTTTTTTTTAACCCTCCTGCTCTCAGTAATATTTGCAAGTGAGGTTAGATTTGAAGAAATATTCATTCTGCTAGGGATGTGTATGGTACAACACCGTGAAGAAAACTGAATAGGCACATACAGTGTTGTGGGAACTTTTACACAATGGAACAAAGGTCCCCACAAAATCATTTCTCTGCACAACTTGTTCCCCAAAAGGGAATTCTTTAGAAAAGGGAATAGTACAACAGTAATGGCAAGTCCCAACAAATAAGTGTTTAAAACACTGTGTGTCTATGTACTGTGGTAGATGCATTCACCAAGTGATGGTAGATGCATTCACCAAGTGATATCTAATACAGGCTGGCATAGTGCATCTCATTCAAAACCATCAGTGGATGATGTTGATTGGTCAGACAGTAGGAGGGTTGACTGTGTACTGTGGTAGATGCATTCACCAAGTGATATCTAATACAGGCTGGCATAGTGCATCTCATTCAAAACCATCAGTGGATGATGTTGATTGGTCAGACAGTAGGAGGATTGACTGTGTACTGTGGTAGATGCATTCACCAAGTGATATCTAATACAGGCTGGCATAGTGCATCTCATTCAAAACCATCAGTGGATGATGTTGATTGGTCAGACAGTAGGAGGGTTGACTGTGTACTGTGTGGATGCATTCACCACACGATATCTAATTCAGGCTGGCACAGTTTGTCTATCCTTCAAAAAGAGTGGGTGATACCGAATGGTCAGACAGTAGGAGAGTTGACTGTGTACTGTTTGGATGCGTTAACGGCAAGATATCTAATGAAGGCTGGCATAGTGCCTCTATCATTTAAAAACACAGTGAATGATATTGAATGGTCAGACAGTAGGAGGGTTGACTGTGTACTGTGTGGATGCATTCACCACATTATATTGCATGGTGGCATCGTGCATATCATTCAAAACAATGTGGATGACATTGAAAGGTCAGACAGCAGGGGGTAAATAAATGACTAAGTTTTTGAAGAAATCTCGTTGTGAACTTGGTCTATACATGTACATGTAACTGGACAGGATTCAGACGACCTACAATTTGTTAATGTAAATGAGGATGCAGGTTTGAGCAAATCACAATTCTGTATGAGGTTAGAGAGAATGAATGATTGTCATGAATGGATGTAGATTGTAAGGTGACCTCTGTGAGTCAAGTAGATGGTGAGGTCAAAGTGCGTAGGTCAACAGTAGTACATGTATTCTGAGCTTTATCAACAAAGATTTATCCCAGGGGATTGATATTAGTTACACAGGGTTAATAGAAGAATCTGTGGATATGATCCAACCCCATTTTTACAGAAGTCAGTCATGTCAGTTATTTGTAAATCTTTGAATTTTGAATAGTAACGCCTTGAGAATAGCAGACGATAAGAGGGTAGGTCATGTCAGGTCCGAGGTCAAACTTAGAATGAATGGTGTATGATGCCCCAATGCCAACAGTCTAAGACCGATTCGATTCCATGGAGGATGTTCAGCATACCAGCAAATTTCCCCAAAGCTACAAGCCTCTTACCGTTCTCATCCACAAACTTCTCATAATCAATCAGGCGAATATTCTGCACATAGGAAGAAAGAAAGAAAAACAAACAAGTTTTCAGATCCAACCTTTAAGGTCTCCATCTACATCTTTATCTATGATGATTCTCATCAAAGCCTGTTCAGCATCTTGATGAGGCATTATAAGCGCATTGGATGTCAGAAACACTGAGGTGAAACCCTTCTCTTAGCAATAAGTGTACTGAGTCCTTTTACGTGTATTGATAGTTTTTAATACAACAAACTGGACCTACGGCTCTAAGTCCAATCCAAAGGATGAAGCAATAATGGTCAAGTGTCTCACTTGAGGAAACAAGTGTCTTGACCGGGACTCGAACCCACACTCTGCTGATCAGAAACCGCTCTGAGCTAAACCGCTCTACAATGACACGCCACATCAATCATTAAAGATCAGGTAACAAAGTTAACGACAAGCCACTTTGTTACAGCCCTTGGAAAACAACTTAGTATTATAATTTTTGTTTTAACCTCACTCCGATATGTGATAAGCACCGGCTGTGCACTGTGCTTATCACATATCGGTTTAAGGGTAAAACAAAAATAATGTTCTTTACTCCAAGTGGCAGTTAAATTGTTTGTTGCGATACCCGCTGCTAATACACAGAAATCAAACTGGCCGTCTTGTCACCAGGCAGTTGTCGGGCACACTTGGTGGTCTAGTGGTAAGAAATCTCCTTTAGAATGGCTGGCGTCGCGGGTTTGAATCCCACCAGAGTAGTATGCCTGTGGATTTTTTCCCCTCAGAACTCAGCAAAACACTGAGTATACATTGATTGTCAGACATTGGTGTAAA
>CM063244.1:10952875-11098299 GCA_032158295.1 Pycnopodia helianthoides | reverse complement strand
TTGGTTTATTTTGGCTTACTTTTATAAAGACAAAGGTGTCTTAGTGTATTGCGTCTTCCAAACAAAATTGTGCGAATGTTCTTGTTTCTTTTTGCTTGGTTATTTAGATGTTTACATTGGGCAGGAGGAAGGAGAACAGGGAGACTCTGGGAAGGCTGCATGGGTCGACTCATAAATAGTGGAGCTTTGGGTCTCTACGTAAAGAAAGGACACACACACAATGTACTGTACGAGTTAAATTATCTTAAAGTGGAAACAAAACAATAACACATTAACTTAATGTGGCCAGGCACGGAATGCTATTTTAACTATATGTAATCTTTACTAAACTGGCCAAGGGAGAGGGCCAGAATCATAAAAACAATTTTCTTATGTGTATTATTAATTAAAATCGAAGGAAAACACACTTTTCCTGTTTTGGTAAAAAAAAACTACCATATTTGAGGCAACACTGTCACAACAGGATACATTGCCCAAGTTTTCTCACCAGACTTTTGGCCCTAATCACAACCGAAAGGAAAACATTCTGAGAACCCTGGCAAGTTGACGTTCTGAAGGGCAAAAAATAGGGTAAAATTTTCAATTTTGCAATTCTAAATACATACTTTAATGCATGTTCTAAAAATAGCACATGGAATATACAGGTAAGGGCATGATAATTTGTAATGATAAAAATAATGTTTGTAATATATTTTTGCATTCTGCGTTTGTGCACTTTTAAATATAAGGTAAAAACAAGTTTTTAAGCAAAATTTGCCCCAAATGCCCAAAATTGCCTGTTACTATGGCAACGGGCAATGCATTGATTTTAAAAGTCTATTTTGTTGTTCTTTCATTCCTACAAAGTATTTAAAAAAGATATTGTTTTGACCGTGGACACATAGTGAAGTATTTTCGTGAAAATTTCGTGACTCTTAATTTTCTTTGTCGGTCCAGACTATACGTAACCCATAAGGGAGAGATAACAAAACAAAAAAACTTGATAAGGTCAAAAAATATATACTTATATACAATTATTTTGTCACGCGAAATGGTGTTTTTCTCCCTCGAAATTATATTTTCAGGGATCGAAATAGTATTTCGAAGGCTCGAAATATGATTTTGAGGGACTGCGAAATATGAATATTTCAAGGGAACGAGATATCATTTGGGGGAACGAAATAATTGTATGTTATTTCGTGGGAACGAAATGAATTTAAGGGAACGAAATAATTGTAATACATATTTTTTACCTTTTCAATGTTTTTAACCTACCACTGGGGGTTCCGTAAGACTACGTTAGTCTCTGTGTATAAAGTTGACATTATTTAGCACGGCATGGTTGCCATGGTACACCCATCGTCATCAACAACAATTAAATGATGCAAGGCTGCTGGTAATTTGGAAGGGAGCAAAGGTTGAAAGCAACCAGAAAACCTGACCCAGTTTTGTGAACAGGCTGTCAATAAGTGGCCACAGAATAACAACATTTATAATTAAAGGAACATTACAGAATTGGTAATTGTAAAATATACTTTTGATCACAGATTTACATAAAACTTACACGGTCTAATGATGATGATAGTAGAAAACATCCCTTGAAATATTTCTGTCTGAAATGCCACATTTGATGAGAAATGAATAAACTAATTTTCCGTTTGGAGTTTATCGCTCAGTGAGCGTTTTATTCATCTGTTGAACCTATATGATTTCTTGCAAAATGTGTAGTCGGTTTTTCACTATTTTCTCGTGACCCAGAGGGGCGATCGATCTCAAACTTCTACGGGTTTGTCAGTTTATGTATATGGTGGATTACATAAAGTGCTTACACTGCCAGCAACTGTTTTGTTAGCAAAAACCAATTCTGTGATGTTCCTTTAAGCGCTAATGATGACGAAGTAATGAATAGCTCTTACCAGCACCATGGTCATTTGTAACCAAAAATGTATGATACTATCAAAAACATTTGACTTTGCTATACGAGCATTTGATGTCAGGTAAAAGCCTTCCAAAAACTATTGTGTTCACCCTCATAAAAAAGCAATCGCCATAAAATTACCATTGGCCCTTAACAAGAGGCACTAATTACTGTTCCCTGAGGGACTTTTTTTATACGCTTTCATGAACAACGAGCTCCACTACGTCCTGGGTAAGATTGTATCCCAGATAAACCCCAATACCCTAAATTCTGTACAAAATTCCCAGTATACCAAATCTTGCATTATTTACTACGTGAGCCTGGTGATCATATTTGTTATGGTACTTTAAATTCGTTCAGCGACTGCAGCTGGTAACTTGGAGGGGAACGAAGGAAAATATTGACAGTTTTTTTAAGTGGCAATTAGTTTGTGGTGGTACAGCAACAACGACCGATTGGACCACAATGAGCTAATGAGCGGCAACATGCAGGCATGACGGCGGAGTCCGGGCTTAATGAACTGTCCATTAATATAGAAAACCTTAGAGTTGTATGAATGTGGTTACATATAGACTAGATGCGTGGAGTGTTTTAAATTCAAAGTTTACGTGGATTCGCTCATAGTATTTCACTTCAGATGAAAAATCTCGAATCCTAGAAAACAATGGATGCTGAAAGGACGCTGATGTTACCGAATGGAAGTATTTATAGTTTGATGGATTTTACCACAAGCCCAAACAAATTTTTGTGAGGTATTTGATTCAGAGATGAAAACGACACTTCGATTCGACACAAACAGGTAAGTAGACGAGTAAAAACTACAAACAACAGTTTCGTCTTATAAATGACGATCTTAACTCATATCGCTTTATTGAAAAGATTGTTGCCCTTGCATGATGCCATCGTACTGCAATCGACAGTCCGTTTTTAATTAAATAATCAGTACTCCGCCATTTTTTTATCTCAAAATATTACAGGTTCCCCATCTACACCTAGCAAAATAGCATGGTAAATGTCTTGTTACTATCCGGGGTCTTTTTCACCCCGAAAAATCCATCAATGACCAGCTCTCCCAGAATTCCCCGAGGAATTGTCGGCCATTATTTTCATCATTTGGGCTAATGGCCACAATAAGTAAATTGAACCATGTGGTATAAAATATACACATAGACAAATGTGGCCCCCTTTCAGGTTTTGGGCCATTTGAAAGTGACTGGGTTCTCCAAAAAAATGAATTACGTCAAATACAAACGGACAGTAGATCACAGTTCGATGGCCACAGCGTGCGGATTTTTTTTATGGTGTCACGCAGGGTTAATTACAGAAGTTTATACCTGTAGCATTTGTTAAAGCACCGATAGCTTGCTGATGACGTAACGTGACAATAGTTAGGGGAAAATAGCTAGGGCTACAGACTAAAACCCTCGTACAACAAAACGTAATTAATGGTCTGGATCCCTACCCCTCCCACAAGCTCCGAGTGATTGCTCCCGTTGTTTGTCTCTCTGGCCCCACGAAACACGGCACCGGCTGTAAGGCCATGCCCCAAGGTTTACGTTCCGCTAGCTCCCATGCTGCTGCACAGTAAAACACGCTTCCGCTGTACGGACTCTCTGAAAGCGAATCTTACGTTCGATTTTTTTCTCTTAAACAGCACTGAAAACACGACAGTGTATTTTGTAAGAGCATTTTCAATTGTTGGGGTGCTTAGTTTTAAACAAAATGCGTAAAAATATTACGAAAATTTTCCGCTGGTTTATTGCAGCGGCTAACGTGTATGAATGGATCCAAGTGAGAATTTCAATACAAAACTTCTCCCCTAAAATGGCTACAAATATCGACATAATGTGAAACAAATTATCATTCATTTTTTTCCTTTAACGTAATATTTAGGAATAGATCTTTCATTCCTGAAAGTTTAAACAAATTGCCTTCGTACATCCTCTAGATATTTGACGATTGTTAGTTTTTTTTTTGAGAAAATGGTTTGTGCCCATCCTTTTTTGGCAATGGACTCGTCCAGGCAGTCTCAACGGCACGCAGCGGAAACAACCGTCTAATAGTTCAAACAGTGTACATTGTACATGTACATACATGTAAATGGATGTAAATGGATGTACACGTACGGAATTCGTCGTTCCTTTGTACATGCTACATCATACATGGTTTGTACAATGGTTTTCGGGGGAGCTTCGACCAGTCCACGTCGCGAGGGTCGAACGAGATTATTTTCAACTTAGGTGGCGCGTTGGTGGCGCTACCTCTTCCGCCCCCTGACATTTGATGGTTTCTTTTATGAACCATTCTTCTTCATTCCAGGAAGACCTTTGGAAAGATGTTTTAGTCTATTTTGTAGCCCAAATAGCCCAACGAAGCCGGTGTGTCCCTTTAAGGTCCGCTCTCGAGGTCAACTATAGTCATCGTAGTGTTTACAACTATTGCGTTGCCACAGACAGCTCGCGAGCTATGGTTGCCATGGTGCCACATCACTACAACAAACAGACACTGTGACTGGGTTGAGCGGCATTGTATTCTATAGACGATGTGACCTGTGACATCACATGTTTACAAAAGAACCACAGAGCCTGGACTTCCTGCAGGCACGATTTGTACACAGCTCAATGGAAGAAAGCATAAAATCTTATATTTTATGGAGATTGCACTGTCTAATTATTATCAACTTTTGATATGATGAAAGGGGGCACATCTAAAAACTTGTCCAGCTTTTACTTTCATAACTCTTGGTTTTATGTGGAAATTATGACACAAAATGTCAACTTTCCCATAGGTTCAGTGTAGTATCTTGCCTGCCAGAATACTCAAAGAATGTACAAGGTTACACTTATTGTAAACAACGTTCACATGGTCTATACACTGCCCTTCTGCAAAACCAACACGCATTTTTTAACAAAACGGGTTAACTCATGTATCAAATTGTCTATGTTTCCTAGTTTTTGTAATAATACAAGCGCTACATATTTCTAGTTTTTTTTTTATAGATGGACAACAGACTTTTCTCCTTTATTATTAGACGATAATGTCATATGATGTTTGGTTTGATTTAATTTCATAATGATTAATATTGGTGCACGATATGATTCTAAGTATACATTTTAAATTTAGACTTTTAGAATGATAACAAAACGTTTGAAAAGAAAATATATTTTTACAATTGTGTAATTATTCTGCGCTAACGTATCATATTATTTAGGGAATAACAGTGCGATGAGCCGGTCTTCATTGCGTGGTAATGACCGGGCTGGTGGCTGGCCGCTGTTAATGGACAAAGCCGAAGGCGAGGTCCATTAACAGCGGCCAGCCACCAACCAAGGTCAATACCACCCAGTGAAGACCGGCTCATCGCACTGTTATTCCCATTAATAAATGCCTTATAACGAAGAAAAAAAAATTAAAAATCGTCAGAATTTGTGATTTTTCTTTCGCCGTTATTTTTTAGAAATGTTCTACTCATGTTCAAGGGCCACTTCTTTGGCTGTTCAACTTTTGTGTGGTACCTGATCTCTTACACATAATTAACTGTTTATACACATTTTTTAAGAACCAGACCATGACTTTCATGCGCGTACCAGCTACCCTAAATCATAGATATAGAATATAATACCTAGATCGGCCGCGCGTACATACGCGGGTTTTGGCATGGGCGCAGCCATTGGTACCAAGCGGTCACGTGCTGGTGGTCAAAACATTGAACGCGCACTAGACGTGACGAACGCGTTTACGTTTAAAGTGGTGTTATAGTATAGCAAAAATCATTTTGGTTTAATTTCGTGACTTTCCTCCAGCCGAATTATTCATACAATTTAATGTAATTAATGTTTTAAGGCTAAAGGATGGTTGCAAATTGCTCTACAGCCATATGTCTCAGCAGAGAAAAGAGAAAGGGGCCCGAAGTCCTTCGTAAGCTGACATACCATAGGTAAATATAAAGTAGGCCTGCATGTTTATTGAATTTTTAAAATTTTAGCAATTACTATAGCTAATTACCATCACCATTGATGTGTATGAACTCCATTTCGGTTATTTATCAGGTTTACTGTTTTCTTTCCTCCATCGTATGTTGTAATGATGATATTCACTGGGACTTTGGGTCTAATACTACTCTAGGCTATAGAGTGTTTATTGCACGGTAATGAATGGGTTTATACGTTGCGATAGTACTATTGGGTAGTGGTTGTGATTTTACTTTTTTTAGTCGTTGTATAATTAAACTCCTCTCAAGTGATACGTAGGCCTACATTGTTTTGTTTAATGCTTACAATTGTTATTTCACTCCAGATTCCCCCATGAAGACTCAAAACTGATGCGCGAGTGAGTTCATCGAATGAAAAGGATGCCCCGCCCGAACGGTAGAAAATGGAGTCCCACTGCACAAGACCGGCTTTGCAGCGACCATTTTGCTGAAGAATGCCTGTAAGTGCGGTGGGGCAAAACCTGCCTTCGGGATAATCATAGAGAAAGTGCAGTGCCATCAATCTTCGACGACTATCCCAGTCATTTAAGACCTGTATGTTATATTTATTGTTTCACTTTTATTTTAAACTGTGTGTTATTCTATGCGCTTATGAATAAATTATTAGATTAAATTAGATTAGATTATAATTATTTATTCAGCCAACGTTAAAAAGTTAAAAACCAAAAACATCGGAAATTGTAGTGCAACTCGAGCTCTCTAGATTTTACATTGTGCCACAAACCTGTCAAATAATATAGCCCACCGTATGTTTAAGGACTATTCTCCATGTTCATCTTCAGTGCGTTACCACCAGCACGTGACTTTTTAGCGCGTCCATGAAGAACCAGGAATTTTTGTGTACGGATTATGGCGCGTATGTACGCGCGGCCGATCTAGGTATTATATTCTATATCTATGCCCTAAATTGATACATTGTTTGCGCGTACACGCCTACGCGTGGTATGTTTCCGCACGCGGCACTATCTGTCCTGCTCAAAAAAAAAAGTAGTAGGTGATTCTCTGATGTTGTTACTTACGTCTCAGGAAAAAGATTGTTATTGTTACAATTGTTATTTCACTCCAGATTCCCCAATGAAGACTCAAAACTGATGCGCGAGTGGGTTCATCGAATAAAAAGGATGCTCCCGAATGGTAGAAAATGGAGTCCCACTGCACAAGACCGGCTTTGCAGCGTAAAATGCTGGAGCAGGATTTGAAGACAAATCATTTAGATATTACCAGATTTAATGGTATCAACTCAAATTGGGGAGGGGGAACCTTCTTTGTCATTATCTTCAAAACTCTATCGGCGACATCCGCTGGGTTTTTCCTGTTCGCATCATTGTGTGTCCGACAATTCTGTCTGACGAAGTTTCAGGAGGTGCATAGCCTCGATTGATCTTATTACGGCAGGCTTTATGCTAGTTTTAATGGCCCTTGGCCGGCTGATGTATCATTTCTGTTGGTAGTTTGTTACTACTGTTATTGTATTTTTCAGTGTATATTCAATTTTTAAATATTCTGAAATAATTTGCGCATATGAATAAATTATTAGATAAGATTAGATTAGATTTAAATGATTTATTCAGCCAACGTTAAAAAATTAAAAACCAAAAACACCGGAAATTGTAGTGCAACTCGAGCTCTCTAGATTTTACATTATAACTTTAATGGTCTGTTTTATGGGTTACCCGACTCTCTTCTTGTTAAGCTTCAACGGTTTCAAAACTCTGCTAGTGCAAGACTTATTACTTATACTCGTTCACAAGCATGAACCCATTTCTAGAGCAACGTTTAGCGCAGGCCTAATTACCCTCCAAACTGATATAATAATACGTAATTACTTTGTTTTCTTTAATTGTATAATTCAAAATATGCACGGTCTACGTGCATACTGCAGTGTTTTTATGTTACTACCGGTGAAAAATAAATGACTACCCCGTGTTATACTTACACCTTTGTGCTTATGTTGAGTTTATGAATCTTGCTTTTTGTCATTTATCCAAGAAATGGGTCTTTAAATTGTGCCACGAACCTGTCAAATAATATAGTCCACCGTGTGTTTAAGGACTATTCTCCATGTTCATCTTCAGTGCGTTACCACCAGCACGTGACTTTTAAGCGCGTCCATGAAGAACCAGGAATTTTTGTGTACGGCCTATGGCGCGTATGTACGCGCGGCCGATCTAGGTATTATATTCTATATCTATGGACTGATGGTGGTGGCGTGACGCACACGCGTTTGTGCGTCTGCCCAGTGCACAACTCTATGGCGTTTGCCAACCAATAGGCAATAGTGTTTGTACGCATGATTGTCTCACCTTTGACACCGACAGTGTTGCGTTGTGTCTGTACGCATGCGTTAATGTAATTTACATATTTCATGGGAAGGGTCTATTGGGCTGTGCACCTTCAAATGGTATAACTTTTGGGAATTTGCACGGTGAGATCGAATACTGAATTCTGGATGTCGAAACTATGTGAACAACATATTCTTTTGGGGAGTTAAGGCTCTGTGCTTAATGAATAGCTTTTCGTTTGTTATTGACATTTCCTGATGACTATCTGAGACAACTACAGTAAGCTAGTTGGAACATTAAAAAGACAAAAACATCTCGTCCGAGAGTCAACATTTTCCCCCCAAAGGGTATTTTACATGGTTGTAATCGCCAGAATTGAAAAAATAATAATTCCAACGGTTTTAATAATGAACCACAATGGACAACTGTGGCTGTTTTGAGATCACAATTGCCAGTTTGTTTTTAATTGTTTTATTTTCCTTTCTGTTTTCTTCAAAAATGATAACGCTTTCAATGTTTGTCAAAGAGTCGAGATAAATCAATTTAAATCTCCTTAAAAGGACGTCCTTATATAAACTGAAAGCGAGGCTCTGCTGCCCGATTATTTGTTTAATTATTATTATTAATATAAGTATAATTGTGAAGGTCTCAAGGTCTCCCCCTTGGTCTTGGTCTTGGTCTTGGTCTTGGTCTTGGTCTTGGTCTTAGTCTTGGTCCTGGTCTTGGTCTTGGTCTTGGACTAGCTGAGAATACTCACCCAATTGTAAAAATATGTTTTTATTTTCAAACGTTTTGTTATCATTCTTAAAGCCTAAAATTAAAATGTAAATTTTGAATCTTATCATGCACCAATGTTAACCATTTAGTGAAATTGAAACAAAACCAAACATCACACAACATTATCAACTAATAATAAAGGAGAACAATTTTGTGTCCATATAAATTATATCAAAACTAGAAATATATAGGGTAGTGTTTGTATTATTACAATGACTACATGTATGTGTTGGTGTTCCGGGAACTGGAAGTGCCAGTAAACAGACAATTTGATACATGAAAACACCCGTTTTGTAAAAAAAAAAAAAATGCGTGTCGGTTTTGCAGAAGGGCAGTGTATAGAATACAATGCAGCTCAACTCAGCCATGGCGTCAGTTTGTTGTAGTGATGTGGCACCATGACAACCATATAGCTCGCGAGGTGTCTATGGCAACGCGGTGGTTGCAGACACTTACTATGACTATACACTGTGTAAGTTGACATCGAGCTGAAGCTAGCACAGTATTGGGCCCGAAATAGCCAGCCGCGTGCAATTTGTGCAAGGTGTTAATAGCGGCAATTGTATTGTGTGCGCTATCGGTTTAAAGGTTAATCAGTGATAATACAAATTGTGTAATTATTCTGCGCTAACGTATCATATTATTTAGGGAATAACAGTGCGATGAGCCGGTCTTCATTGCGTGGTAATGACCGGGCTGGTGGCTGGCCGCTGTTAATGGACAAAGCCGAAGGCGAGGTCCATTAACAGCGGCCAGCCACCAACCAAGGTCAATACCACCCAGTGAAGACCGGCTCATCGCACTGTTATTCCCATTAATAAATGCCTTATAACGAAGAAAAAAAAATTAAAAATCGTCAGAATTTGTGATTTTTCTTTCGCCGTTATTTTTTAGAAATGTTCTACTCATGTTCAAGGGCCACTTCTTTGGCTGTTCAACTTTTGTGTGGTACCTGATCTCTTACACATAATTAACTGTTTATACACATTTTTTAAGAACCAGACCATGACTTTCATGCGCGTACCAGCTACCCTAAATCATAGATATAGAATATAATACCTAGATCGGCCGCGCGTACATACGCGGGTTTTGGCATGGGCGCAGCCATTGGTACCAAGCGGTCACGTGCTGGTGGTCAAAACATTGAACGCGCACTAGACGTGACGAACGCGTTTACGTTTAAAGTGGTGTTATAGTATAGCAAAAATCATTTTGGTTTAATTTCGTGACTTTCCTCCAGCCGAATTATTCATACAATTTAATGTAATTAATGTTTTAAGGCTAAAGGATGGTTGCAAATTGCTCTACAGCCATATGTCTCAGCAGAGAAAAGAGAAAGGGGCCCGAAGTCCTTCGTAAGCTGACATACCATAGGTAAATATAAAGTAGGCCTGCATGTTTATTGAATTTTTAAAATTTTAGCAATTACTATAGCTAATTACCATCACCATTGATGTGTATGAACTCCATTTCGGTTATTTATCAGGTTTACTGTTTTCTTTCCTCCATCGTATGTTGTAATGATGATATTCACTGGGACTTTGGGTCTAATACTACTCTAGGCTATAGAGTGTTTATTGCACGGTAATGAATGGGTTTATACGTTGCGATAGTACTATTGGGTAGTGGTTGTGATTTTACTTTTTTTAGTCGTTGTATAATTAAACTCCTCTCAAGTGATACGTAGGCCTACATTGTTTTGTTTAATGCTTACAATTGTTATTTCACTCCAGATTCCCCCATGAAGACTCAAAACTGATGCGCGAGTGAGTTCATCGAATGAAAAGGATGCCCCGCCCGAACGGTAGAAAATGGAGTCCCACTGCACAAGACCGGCTTTGCAGCGACCATTTTGCTGAAGAATGCCTGTAAGTGCGGTGGGGCAAAACCTGCCTTCGGGATAATCATAGAGAAAGTGCAGTGCCATCAATCTTCGACGACTATCCCAGTCATTTAAGACCTGTATGTTATATTTATTGTTTCACTTTTATTTTAAACTGTGTGTTATTCTATGCGCTTATGAATAAATTATTAGATTAAATTAGATTAGATTATAATTATTTATTCAGCCAACGTTAAAAAGTTAAAAACCAAAAACATCGGAAATTGTAGTGCAACTCGAGCTCTCTAGATTTTACATTGTGCCACAAACCCATAGCCCACCGTATGTTTAAGGACTATTCTCCATGTTCATCTTCAGTGCGTTACCACCAGCACGTGACTTTTTAGCGCGTCCATGAAGAACCAGGAATTTTTGTGTACGGATTATGGCGCGTATGTACGCGCGGCCGATCTAGGTATTATATTCTATATCTATGCCCTAAATTGATACATTGTTTGCGCGTACACGCCTACGCGTGGTATGTTTCCGCACGCGGCACTATCTGTCCTGCTCAAAAAAAAAAGTAGTAGGTGATTCTCTGATGTTGTTACTTACGTCTCAGGAAAAAGATTGTTATTGTTACAATTGTTATTTCACTCCAGATTCCCCAATGAAGACTCAAAACTGATGCGCGAGTGGGTTCATCGAATAAAAAGGATGCTCCCGAATGGTAGAAAATGGAGTCCCACTGCACAAGACCGGCTTTGCAGCGTAAAATGATGGAGCAGGATTTGAAGACAAATCATATAGATATTACCAGATTTAATGGTATCAACTCAAATTGGGGAGGGGGAACCTTCTTTGTCATTATCTTCAAAACTCTATCGGCGACATCCGCTGGGTTTTTCCTGTTCGCATCATTGTGTGTCCGACAATTCTGTCTGACGAAGTTTCAGGAGGTGCATAGCCTCGATTGATCTTATTACGGCAGGCTTTATGCTAGTTTTAATGGCCCTTGGCCGGCTGATGTATCATTTCTGTTGGTAGTTTGTTACTACTGTTATTGTATTTTTCAGTGTATATTCAATTTTTAAATATTCTGAAATAATTTGCGCATATGAATAAATTATTAGATTAGATTAGATTAGATTTAAATGATTTATTCAGCCAACGTTAAAAAATTAAAAACCAAAAACACCGGAAATCGTAGTGCAACTCGAGCTCTCTAGATTTTACATTATAACTTTAATGGTCTGTTTTATGGGTTACCCGACTCTCTTCTTGTTAAGCTTCAACGGTTTCAAAACTCTGCTGCAAGACTTGTTACTTATACTCGTTCACAAGCATGAACCCATTTCTAGAGCAACGTTTAGCGCAGGCCTAATTACCCTCCAAACTGATATAATAATACGTAATTACTTTGTTTTCTTTAATTGTATAATTCAAAATATGCACGGTCTACGTGCATACTGCAGTGTTTTTATGCTACTACCGGTGAAAAATAAATGACTACCCCGTGTTATACTTACACCTTTGTGCTTATGTTGAGTTTATGAATCTTGCTTTTTGTCATTTATCCAAGAAATGGGTCTTTAAATTGTGCCACAAACCTGTCAAATAATATAGTCCACCGTGTGTTTAAGGACTATTCTCCATGTTCATCTTCAGTGCGTTACCACAAGCGCGTCCATGAAGAACCAGGAATTTTTGTGTACGGCCTATGGCGCGTATGTACGCGCGGCCAATCTAGGTATTATATTCTATATCTATGGACTGATGGTGGTGGCGTGACGCACACGCGTTTGTGCGTCTGCCCAGTGCACAACTCTATGGCGTTTGCCAACCAATAGGCAATAGTGTTTGTACGCATGATTGTCTCACCTTTGACACCGACAGTGTTGCGTTGTGTCTGTACGCATGCGTTAATGTAATTTACATATTTCATGGGAAGGGTCTATTGGGCTGTGCACCTTCAAAGGGTATAACTTTTGGGAATTTGCACGGTGAGATCGAATACTGAATTCTGGATGTCGAAACTATGTGAACAACATATTCTTTTGGGGAGTTAAGGCTCTGTGCTTAATGAATAGCTTTTCGTTTGTTATTGACATTTCCTGATGACTATCTGAGACAACTACAGTAAGCTAGTTGGAACATTAAAAAGACAAAAACATCTCGTCCGAGAGTCAACATTTTCCCCCCAAAGGGTATTTTACATGGTTGTAATCGCCAGAATTGAAAAAATAATAATTCCAACGGTTTTAATAATGAACCACAATGGACAACTGTGGCTGTTTTGAGATCACAATTGCCAGTTTGTTTTTAATTGTTTTATTTTCCTTTCTGTTTTCTTCAAAAATGATAACGCTTTCAATGTTTGTCAAAGAGTCGAGATAAATCAATTTAAATCTCCTTAAAAGGACGTCCTTATATAAACTGAAAGCGAGGCTCTGCTGCCCGATTATTTGTTTAATTATTATTATTAATATAAGTATAATTGTGAAGGTCTCAAGGTTCTCCCCTTGGTCTTGGTCTTGGTCTTGGTCTTGGTCTTGGTCTTGGTCTTAGTCTTGGTCCTGGTCTTGGTCTTGGTCTTGGACTAGCTGAGAATACTCACCCAATTGTAAAAATATGTTTTTATTTTCAAACGTTTTGTTATCATTCTTAAAGCCTAAAATTAAAATGTAAATTTTGAATCTTATCATGCACCAATGTTAACCATTTAGTGAAATTGAAACAAAACCAAACATCACACAACATTATCAACTAATAATAAAGGAGAACAATTTTGTGTCCATATAAATTATATCAAAACTAGAAATATATAGGGTAGTGTTTGTATTATTACAATGACTACATGTATGTGTTGGTGTTCCGGGAACTGGAAGTGCCAGTAAACAGACAATTTGATACATGAAAACACCCGTTTTGTAAAAAAAAAAAAAATGCGTGTCGGTTTTGCAGAAGGGCAGTGTATAGAATACAATGCAGCTCAACTCAGCCATGGCGTCAGTTTGTTGTAGTGATGTGGCACCATGACAACCATATAGCTCGCGAGGTGTCTATGGCAACGCGGTGGTTGCAGACACTTACTATGACTATACACTGTGTAAGTTGACATCGAGCTGAAGCTAGCACAGTATTGGGCCCGAAATAGCCAGCCGCGTGCAATTTGTGCAAGGTGTTAATAGCGGCACTTGTATTGTGTGCGCTATCGGTTTAAAGGTTAATCAGTGATAATATAAATAGAGGCAAGAGGTATAAGAAAACTCCACTGATCTATTTTGTTTAAATGTATTATAAAATAACTGTCACTATATCACGGAGGTAACATTGTCCACTTTCAAAGTGGATGTCAAAGTTGTTTTTGAGTCGTGTAAACGAACAAAATTTAATGCAAACACTGTCGAAAGGACAATTTTACGAATCACGAGTCATATAGTCTTCCCCAATAAGAATATAAGCATATATGTGTGTCAATAGGTATTGCCCCATACTCTGTCGTTTGAAGTTTACTAAACATAATATAAACACATCAATTTTTTTTTTCAAATCCACCAGTGACCAGCCCTGTTGACTACATATTAACCAAGCTCCAGAAAATGGTGTTATTTTTCACTCTGACTCTCTCACACAACTACGACCTTGTAACTTTCCCTCGTACCCATTGCCAACCAAAGTTGAGCCCGACGGTTGTACACGTTATACACTACCATCGATCAACACACACTCACATACATGTACATTATACTTTTCGCGCGAAATAGTTAAAACATTCGTGACTTGCAAACAGTGACCTACATACAGTGACCCACATGCATAATGCATTAGAACTGGACCAATCAGAACGCTTTATTGTGGCCCTATAGCTAGCGGGTGGTACAAAAACAAAAATTGCCAGCTGCGTGTTCGCAGAACGGCCAGCCGCGTATTCAGGAAATTAGAACACAATTGCAGTACAGAGAGGTGACAACATGGCTCAATTGAATCGTTTCTGTCGGCGGATCCGTTAATTTATCCGAACGAATACTGAAAAATTAGCCATAACTTACAGATTTTCATTAGATAAAATTGAAATGTTATAGCAATAAATCATTGTAAAGCAATAAACAAAGAAAACAAAACTCGCTCAATTACAAAAAATAGCCACAAACAAAGAGACTTTGGCAATGTGCGTGTGTTGTGTCTTAATATTTTTGCGCTGTTTAAATACTAAAACATATTTTGAAAAGAGTTTATAACCTTCGTTATGAAAAAAATGGAAGCTTAAGACCAGAATCTTAAAGACTGATACACTGGGTATACCAAGTTTTTGAGCTGGCTAATTTGGACCACTAATTAGTGGTTAATTAACCACAGTTATACAGACGCCGTTTTCCATCTAAAACACGCTCAATTGCATAATTTTATGCAACATATAAATCTACTTCTAATTTTCACGGAGCCCGAAGGAGACAAGGTTTTTAAATGTTTTTATTTTGTTCCTTCGAAATATGTTTTCGTCCTCTCGAAATAAAATTTCGTTCCCCTAATATAATAGTTCGTTCCCTTAAATTAATAATAGTTCGAAGGGACGAAAATCGTTTTTTTTTTTTTTTATGCTTTATACAGGCTAGCGTAAGTAAATTCTGATCGTGGATCGTAAAAAAAAGGAAAAAAAGCGGACTCCAGCCTTCATCATAAGATCTTGATACTGTAAGCCAAGATTATGGTTTATTGTTCCACATGGGGTCCCTATAGTTAGTAACAGCCCTTCCCCCTTAACCCTTCCCCCATAAATCTCATCAATGCCCCCAGGGCGTAGTCCTGCACTGTCTCATCCTTTAATTAAAGAGGATGGGCCATGGTGATTGAAGTTGACGTTATTTTTTAGTTTTCTGCTTTTTGTAATTTGTTGCATCTTTTGTAACATTACATTAACAAAAGAAGTGATATTTGCAGGGAGTTTTTACTCCGTTCACTTGCCCGCCGCCTAAATTATTTCATCAAAATCCCGTAAATGAGGGCAGCAAACAAACATGACGTCACTATACGTACTGAATGCCCGGATGGTCTGTACTGAGCAATGCTCATTGAGTAACAACAAACAGCCGTTTGACAGAGTGGTACGTACTGATGCGACGTCACTATTCTTTTGAATTTTTGGAGACAGCTTTCTGGCACCGACTGCTGTTGTTCCGATTTTGCCTGAAGGCGGGGGTGAACAGAGGCTGGAAACTGCGTTGTAAACGAATATTTATTCTATAACTCTGTCAGTGTTTTCTTGGTAGATATAGGTGTATTTAGGGATGTAAAAAACAAAGAGTGACCTCTAGCGTGGCCCAACCTCTTTAACCTCACATTCCACTCCCACGGTTCCTTCCCTTGCCCCCCAACCATGTGCAATGACCAAAATGACCACCTAGTCTGTCCCCACTATAAAATGTCCTTAGTTTCATCTTTAGTTTTATTCTTCTCTGTTCTACTCTTATCGACAGACCCTCCTGGTTAGCCCAGTGCAAAATCTTGCACTGTGGCCCGATCCAGTATTCTTCATCCTATATTCTTTCTTCTCTAACACGGTACTTCCACACTTCAATATCTTTGTAAAGCCAGAGTTATAATAACCTCTTCACCTGATAGCCCAAAGATAAGGATCTACATATGAGTGTTATTTGTGCTCGTCTTCGGCTAGCTATTATTAGTGACACCCATTTTACGTGTTACATTGGTAGCAGCGGTTTTTACCTGCCAAAGCCATCGATTTACCGCCTCGTCTTCACCTACGCTGAACTTTTCCTGCCGTCTGCCGACTGTTTTCGTCCACGTCTTCTCCTTAAACTCGTAGATACCTTCTCCACCTTGCTGGTACAACTTTTGCTAATATTGGACCATCGGATCTCCTCTACATTGTCCTGCACCTGGAACCCGTGCCGTGCTGTTGTGTTGCAAGCCATATTTATTTTCCCCCTACAATCACTGTTCCAGCCAACGATAGCCTATAATCGCTATCCCCCGCTCCTGCTTTTCCCTTCAACGTTTGCTACTTCTCCACATCTTTTCGACCATCATCGATCCTGTGTCTCCAAACTTTTTCTGAGTTCTGATCGTCAAGTTTTCATCCATTGTCGTGTTTCACAGTGTTTTCCAGTTCATTCTAGTGGGGACTTTTCGTTAACCCAGGATTATCCATGAACTTATTACTATTACGGATTGCCAACTTTATTGTTTCGATTCCTTGCGTGGCTTCTCTTCAGTTCCTGCTTCAGACTGGTGCTGATTTTTCTCTGCTGTTCATGCTCCGGCTCTCGTCTCTGTGCATTTCTTCCAAGTTTCCTCAGACTTTTTCTACCCGATTATCTTCACTGCGCCTGGTGATTCCTGTCTGTTTTTTCTCGTTCTCCGGACTCTTTACCAGTGTTTTGTCATCTCTGCGCTCCATTGCCCTCCGTTTCTTTGAACTTTTTCCATATTTTGTGTTTTTTATGCGGATTCCAGCGTGCTTCTCCCATCCCAGTTTCTTCTCTCCACCATCTTCGAGCTCTTAGTCTTAAGACTTTACCTGAACAGTTTCTTCTTTTCTCTGAACTTTAACTAAACAGCTTATTGTGCAGTTCCAACTGCTGTATATTCTTCCTAACGGTCTGACCCTGTGACAGCCAGTTAACGCAAGTTTTCGTTTTGTTGCTTTTCATATTGGTTGGATTTATTTGTAATCTAATATCACGATTATATTGCTTAGTTTTACTTAGGTGGTTTTTTTTTTTGGGGGGGGGGGGGGCTCATCAATCGGCCTATAGTGTCGCTTGACACCCATTTTAAGTGTTACAATACCTTTTCGTAAAAAAATTATTTGTCTTTTAGTCGGGTCCGATGAGTCACAACAAGTAAGCGCAAATTCACAGAAGGACTAACTTCAAATAACTATTAACTCTGTGTTTGTGTTCATTTAAAGGTTTCCTCCGTGATGTCTCCTGTGCATTCCGGTGAGATAACAAAGATGTTACATCATTCTACTCCCAAAATGGAGCGTCGATCTTCAATTGGAATACTTTCGAATAGGTGGCAAAATGCATATTTTGTAAATGTCAAGTGCTTACGTGGTTCTGAGCATGCGCACACTTTCGAGTTAGCATTTCCTTTGCATCGGTGTAAAACAAAGAGGTTACATCATTCAACGTATCCTCCAAAAATGGAAAGCCGCTCTTCCAATGGGAGACGTTTGGTGGCAGCAGACCTACTTGCCGATGCCATCAGCGAGAACCGTGATAGAGCTATCGGCGAACCACCAGAGCAAAGGAGCTTTGTCATACCGACCCAGAGGTCGATTCATGTCCGATTAAACAGGTAAGACTTTTCTCTTGCAGAAATTAATAACAAACCTGACTGAGAACCATAAGGAAACGCTAAAATAATAATAAGTTTTTACAAACAAAAGATGAGTGAAATTAGTTTTAGGTTAGAAGAGGAATTACTTATTAAATGGACTGATGATTATAATCGCAGTGGAAGAGATCAAGAATGTCATGTATCGACAGGTATGAGTCTTTCATTGAAATCGTTTTGAAAATTATGATTCCAATAATCAATGACTTTCAAAATGAACCACCACAATGTATTAATAATGGTAAAGGAATTAGAAAACTTGATTACAAAGGAAATCAACATTTTAGGGATTTCAAGCTTGTGTTTGAAATTCATTTTGAATACAAAACAAAAACCCACAGAATAGGCATCCATACCAGTATACATCCACAGGGTGTGTCGTGTCGGATTATCATTATGTCTTTTACGGCAACATGGCGGCGGCAACATGGCGGCCTTTGAAAGAACAATAATCACAGTGATTTCACATGGAATTTCCACAACGAACATCCTACAACCCCCACAAAATTAAATAAAATAAAAACTTTTTGTAAGAAACATTTGAACCACTATTCCACATTCTATGCTTTGGACATGTTAGGTAACTCCATTGATGTTTTCGGACAAGTGTTTTCGTACAAATACAGGTGTAAATAACCGGCACTCTTGCTGAGACAATGTCATATGTATCAATGACCTACAACCAAACAAACATAAACTACTATTTGAACTACTATTCCACATTTCTTGCCTTTGACATGTTGATGTTTTCGTAATACAAGTGTAAATAACCGGCACTCTTGCTGAGGCAATGTCATATTTATCAGTGACCTACAACCAAACAAACATGAACTACTATTTGAACTACTATTCCACATTTCTTGCTTTTGACATGTTGATGTTTTCGTAATACAAGTGTAAATAACCGGCACTCTTGCTGAGGCAATGTCATATGTATCAATGACCTACAACCAAACAAACATGAACTACTATTTGAACTACTATTCCACATTTCTTGCCTTTGACATGTTGGTGTTTTCGTAATACAAGTGTAAATAACCGGCACTCTTGCTGAGGCAATGTCATATGTATCAATGACCTACAACCAAATAAACATGAACTACTATTTGAACTACTATTCTACATTTCTTGCCTTTGACATGTTGATGTTTTCGTAATACAAGTGTAAATAACCGGCACTCTTGCTGAGGCAATGTCATAATTAACAATGACCTACAACCAAACAAACATGAACTACTATTTGAACTACTATTCCACATTTCTTGCCTTTGACATGTTGATGTTTTCGTAATACAAGTGTAAATAACCGGCACTCTTGCTGAGGTAATGTCATATGTATCAATGACCTATAACCAAACAAACATGAACTACTATTTGAACTACTATTCCACATTTCTTGCCTTTGACATGTTGATGTTTTCGTAATACAAGTGTAAATAACCGGCACTCTTGCTGAGGCAATGTCATATGTATCAATGACCTATAACAAAACAAACGTGAACTACTATTGAACTACTATTCCACATTTCTTGCCTTTGACATGTTGATGTTTTCGTAATACAAGTGTAATTAACCAGCACTCTTGCAGAGGCAATGTCATATTTATCAATGACCTACAACCAAACAAACATGAACTACTATTTGAACCACTATTCCACATTCTATGCTTTGGACATGTTTCGTAACTCCATGGATGTTTTCGTACAAGTGTTTTCGTACAAATACAGGTGTAATTAACCGGCGCTCTTGCTGAGGCAATGTCATATTTATCAATGACCTACAACCAAACAAACATGAACTAATATTTGAACTACTATTCCACATTTCTTGCCTTTGACATGTTGATGTTTTCGTAGTACAAGTGTAAATAACCGGTTCTCTTGCTGAGGCAATGCCATATGTATCAATGACCTACAACCAAATAAACATGAATTACTATTTGAACTACTATTCCACATTTCTTGCTTTTGACATGTTGATGTTTTCGTAATACAAGTGTAAATAACCGGCACTCTTGCTGAGGCAATGTCATATGTATCAATGACCTACAACCAAACAAACATGAACTACTATTTGAACTACTATTCCACATTTCTTGCCTTTGACATGTTGATGTTTTCGTAATACAAGTGTAAATAACTGGCACTCTTGCTGAGGCAATGTCATATTTATCAATGACCTACAACCAAACAAACATGAACTACTATTTGAACTACTATTCCACATTTCTTGCCTTTGACATGTTCATGTTTTCGTAGTACAAGTGTAAATAACCGGCACTCTTGCTGAGGCAATGTCATATGTATCAATGACCTACAACCAAACAAGCATGAACTACTATTTGAACTACTATTCCACATTTCTTGCTTTTGACATGTTGATGTTTTCGTAATACAAGTGTAAATAACCGGCACTCTTGCTGAGGCAATGTCATATGTATCAATGACCTACAACCAAACAAACATGAACTACTATTTGAACTACTATTCCACATTTCTTGCCTTTGACATGTTGATGTTTTCGTAATACAAGTGTAATTAACCAGCACTCTTGCAGAGGCAATGTCATATTTATCAATGACCTACAACCAAACAAACATGAACTACTATTTGAACCACTATTCCACATTCTATGCTTTGGACATGTTTTGGTTTACTCCATGGATGTTTTTGTACAAGTGTTTTCGTACAAATACAGGTGTAAAATAACCGGCACTCTTGCTGAGGCAATGTCATATGTATCAATGACCTACAACCAAACAAACATGAACTACTATTTGAACTACTATTCCACATTTCTTGCCTTTGACATGTTGATGTTTTCCTAATACAAGTGTAAATAACTGGCACACTTGCTGAGGCAATTTCATATTTATCAATGACCTACAACCAAACAAACATGAACTACTATTTGAACTACTATTCCACATTTCTTGCCTTTGACATGTTCATGTTTTCGTAGTACAAGTGTAAATAACCGGCACTCTTGCTGAGGCAATGTCATATGTATCAATGACCTACAACCAAACAAACATGAACTACTATTTGAACTACTATTCCACATTTCTTGCCTTTGACATATTCATGTTTTCGTAGTACAAGTGTAAATAACCGGCACTCTTGCTGAGGCAATGTCTTATGTATCAATGACCTACAACCAAATAAACATGAACTACTATTTGAACTACTATTCCACATTTCTTGCCTTTGACATGTTGATGTTTTCGTAATACAAGTGTAAATAACCGGCACTCTTGCTGAGGCAATGTCATAATTAACAATGACCTACAACCAAACAAACATGAACTACTATTTGAACTACTATTCCACATTTCTTGCCTTTGACATGTTGATGTTTTCGTAATACAAGTGTAATCAACCAGCACTCTTGCAGAGGCAATGTCATATTTATCAATGACCTACAACCAAACAAACATGAACTACTATTTGAACTACTATTCCACATTTCTTGCCTTTGACATGTTGATGTTTTCGTAGTACAAGTGTAAATAACTGGCACTCTTGCTGAGGCAATTTCATATTTATCAATGACCTACAACCAAACAAACATGAACTACTATTTGAACTACTATTCCACATTTCTTGCCTTTGACATGTTCATGTTTTCGTAGTACAAGTGTAAATAACCGGCACTCTTGCTGAGGCAATGTCATATGTATCAATGACCTACAACCAAACAAACATGAACTACTATTTAAACTACTATTCCACATTTCTTGCCTTTGACATATTCATGTTTTCGTAGTACAAGTGTAAATAACCGGCACTCTTGCTGAGGCAATGTCATATGTATCAATGACCTACAACCAAATAAACATGAACTACTATTTGAACTACTATTCCACATTTCTTGCCTTTGACATGTTGATGTTTTCGTAATACAAGTGTAAATAACCGGCACTCTTGCTGAGGCAATGTCATAATTAACAATGACCTACAACCAAACAAACATGAACTACTATTTGAACTACTATTCCACATTTCTTGCCTTTGACATGTTGATGTTTTCGTAATACAAGTGTAATCAACCGGCACTCTTGCTGAGGCAATGTCATATGTATCAATGACCTATAACCAAACAAACATGAACTACTATTTGAACTTCTATTCCACATTTCTTGCCTTTGACATGTTGATGTTTTCGTAATACAAGTGTAACTAACCAGCACTCTTACAGAGGCAATGTCATATGTATCAGTGACCTACAACCAAACAAACATGAACTACTATTTGAACTACTATTCCACATTTCTTGCTTTTGACATGTTGATGTTTTCGTAATACAAGTGTAAATAACCGGCACTCTTGCTGAGGCAATGTCATATGTATCAATGACCTACAACCAAACAAACATGAACTACTATTTGAACTGCTATTCCACATTTCTTGCCTTTGACATGTTGATGTTTTCGTAATACAAGTGTAAATAACTGGCACTCTTGCTGAGGCAATGTCATATTTATCAATGACCTACAACCAAACAAACATGAACTACTATTTGAACTACTATTCCACATTTCTTGCCTTTGACATGTTGATGTTTTCGTAATACAAGTGTAACTAACCAGCACTCTTGCAGAGGCAATGTCATATTTATCAATGACCTACAACCAAACAAACATGAACTACTATTTGAACTACTATTCCACATTTCTTGCCTTTGACATGTTGATGTTTTCGTAGTACAAGTGTAAATAACTGGCACTCTTGCTGAGGCAATGTCATAATTAACAATGACCTACAACCAAACAAACATGAACTACTATTTGAACTACTATTCCACATTTCTTGCCTTTGACATGTTGATGTTTTCGTAATACAAGTGTAATCAACCGGCACTCTTGCTGAGGCAATGTCATATGTATCAATGACCTATAACCAAACAAACATGAACTACCATTTGAACTACTATTCCACATTTCTTGCCTTTGACATGTTGATGTTTTCGTAATACAAGTGTAACTAACCTGCACTCTTGCAGAGGCAATGTCATATTTATCAATGACCTACAACCAAACAAACATGAACTACTATTTGAACCACTATTCCACATTCTATGCTTTGGACATGTTAGGTAACTCCATGGATGTTTTCGTACAAGTGTTTTCGTACAAATACAGGTGTAAATAACCGGCGCTCTTGCTGAGGCAATGTCATATTTATCAATGACCTACAACAAAACAAACATGATCTACTATTTGAACTGCTATTCCACATTTCTTGCCTTTGACATGTTGATGTTTTCGTAGTACAAGTGTAAATAACCGGCACTCTTGCTGAGGCAATGCCATATGTATCAATGACCTACAACCAAACAAACATGAACTACTATTTGAACTACTATTCCACATTTCTTGCCTTTGACATGTTGATGTTTTCGTAGTACAAGTGTAAATAACTGGCACTCTTGCTGAGGCAATTTCATATTTATCAATGACCTACAACCAAACAAACATGAACTACTATTTGAACTACTATTCCACATTTCTTGCCTTTGACATGTTCATGTTTTCGTAGTACAAGTGTAAATAACCGGCACTCTTGCTGAGGCAATGTCATATGTATCAATGACCTACAACCAAACAAACATGAACTACTATTTGAACTACTATTCCACATTTCTTGCCTTTGACATATTCATGTTTTCGTAGTACAAGTGTAAATAACCGGCACTCTTGCTGAGGCAATGTCATATGTATCAATGACCTACAACCAAATAAACATGAACTACTATTTGAACTACTATTCCACATTTCTTGCCTTTGACATGTTGATGTTTTCGTAATACAAGTGTAAATAACCGGCACTCTTGCTGAGGCAATGTCAATTTAACAATGACCTACAACCAAACAAACATGAACTACTATTTGAACTACTATTCCACATTTCTTGCCTTTGACATGTTGATGTTTTCGTAATACAAGTGTAATCAACCGGCACTCTTGCTGAGGCAATGTCATATGTATCAATGACCTATAACCAAACAAACATGAACTACTATTTGAACTTCTATTCCACATTTCTTGCCTTTGACATGTTGATGTTTTCGTAATACAAGTGTAACTAACCAGCACTCTTGCAGAGGCAATGTCATATGTATCAGTGACCTACAACCAAACAAACATGAACTACTATTTGAACTTCTATTCCACATTTCTTGCTTTTGCAGGTTGATGTTTTCGTAATACAAGTGTAAATAACCGGCACTCTTGCTGAGGCAATGTCATATGTATCAATGACCTACAACCAAACAAACGTGAACTACTATTTGAACTACTATTCCACATTTCTTGCCTTTGCATGTTGATGTTTTCGTAATACAAGTGTAATAAACCAGCACTCTTGCAGAGGCAATGTCATATTTATCAATGACCTACAACCAAACAAACATGAACTACTATTTGAACCACTATTCCACATCTATGCTTTGGACATGTTTGGTAACTCCATGGATGTTTCGTACAAGTGTTTTCGTACAATACAGGTGTAATAACCGGCACTCTTGCTGAGGCAATGTCATATTTATCAATGACCTACAACCAAACAAACATGAACTACTATTTGAAACTACTCTTCCACATTTCTTGCCTTTGACATGTTGATGTTTTCGTAAATACAGTGTAAATAACCGGCATTCTTGCTGAGGCAATGTCATAATTATACAATGACCTACAACCAAACAAACATGAACTACTATTTGAACTACTTTCCACATTTCTTGCCTTTGACATGTTGATGTTTTCGTAATACAAGTGTAAATAACCGGCACTCTTGCTGAGGCAATGTCATATGTATCAGTGACCTACAACCAAACAAACATGAACTACTATTTGAACTACTATTCCACATTTCTTGCCTTTGACATGTTGATGTTTTCGTAATACAAGTGTAAATAACTGGCACTCTTGCTGAGGCAATGTCATATGTATCAATGACCTACAACCAAACAAACATGAACTACTATTTGAACTACTATTCCACATTTCTTGCCTGTGACATGTTCCTGTTTTCGTAATACAAGTGTAAATAACGGCACTCTTGCTGAGGCAATGTCATATGTATCAATGACCTACAACCAAAAAACATGAACTACTATTTGAACTACTCTTCCACATTTCTTGCCTTTGACATGTTGATGTTTCTGTTATATAACAAGTGAAATATACCGCATTCTTGCTGAGCATGGTCATAATTAAATCATGACATTCAAACAAACAACAACAAACATGAACTACTATTTGAACTACTATTCCACATTTCTTGCCTTTGACATGTTGATGTTTTCGTAATACAAGTGTAATTAACCAGCACTCTTGCAGAGGCAATGTCATATTTATCAATGACCTACAACCAAACAAACATGAACTACTATTTGAACCACTATTCCACATTCTATGCTTTGGACATGTTAGGTAACTCCATGGATGTTTTCGTACAAGTGTTTTCGTACAAATACAGGTGTAAATAACCGGCACTCTTGCTGAGGCAATGTCATATTTATCAATGACCTACAACAAAACAAACATGATCTACTATTTGAACTACTATTCCACATTTCTTGCCTTTGACATGTTGATGTTTTCGTAGTACAAGTGTAAATAACCGGCACTCTTGCTGAGGCAATGCCATATGTATCAATGACCTACAACCAAACAAACACAAACTACTATTTGAACTACTATTCCACATTTTTGCCTTTGACATGATGATGTTTTCGTATTACAAGTGTAAATAACCGGCACTCTTGCTGAGGCAATGTCATATTTATCAATGACCTACAACCAAATAAACATAAACTACTATTTGAACTACTATTCCACCCCTCTTGCCTTTGACATGTTGATGTTTTCGTAATACAAGTGTAAATAACCGGCACTCTTGCTGAGGCAATGTCATATTTATCAATGACCTACAACCAAACAAACATGAACTTCTATTTGAACTACTATTCCACATTTCTTGCCTTTCACATGTTGATGTTTTCGTAATACAAGTGTAAATAACCAGCACTCTTGCAGAGGCAATGTCATATGTATCAATGACCTACAACCAAACAAACATGAACTACTATTTGAACTACTATTCCACATTTCTTGCCTTTGACATGTTGGTGTTTTCGTAATACAAGTGTAAATAACCAGCACTCTTGCAGAGGCAATGTCATATGTATCAATGACCTACAACCAAACAAACATGAACTACTATTTGAACTACTATTCCACATTTCTTGCCTTTCACATGTTGATGTTTTCGTAATACAAGTGTAAATAACCAGCACTCTTGCAGAGGCAATGTCATATGTATCAATGACCTACAACCAAACAAACATGAACTTCTATTTGAACTACTATTCCACATTTCTTGCCTTTGACATGTTGATGTTTTCGTAATACAAGTGTAAATAAACCGGCACTCTTGTTGAGGCAATGTCATATTTATCAATGAGAAAAGAACCCTTAAGAATCGAAACACAAAAATGTGCCTGTATTTTTGTTGCTGTGGGCAAGGTAACTTTGTCGTTGGTACTTAAAGAATAATTGATATCGATTTAAGAACAATAAGTCATCAAAATATGTCAAGTTCTTCAGAATCTAAGTCAGAGTTTTTCGTCTGAAGATTGATACGATCAGTGTAAAGCCACCCTTCCATCATTTATAACGTTATACTTATGTTATAACTTGAAGCCAGTTCGGTAGGAACTAGGACCGGGTCATCCTGGGATCTCAAATCACTCTGATCATGTAAATGCTCATTAAATCCTTCATTTATTTATACTTATAAAAGCTCGATCTGGATTGTGTTCTTATTATCGACTATCGAAAGCGAATGCTCATTTTGTGGGTGCAAATAATTTGGTGCCAGCGCAATTAGAGATTATCGAAAAATTTTGCCAATATTGTGGAAATATTTATGTACTAGTAAAATTGTTATTTAATTCAAATGGTAACGATCTGTTGAATATTCACTCATTAGTAGCAAGCTACAATACCCAAGTAAATTTGCCAAATAGACAGGTAAGAGAGTTCAACTATTACTGTCATCAAAGATGTGTTAGACTGAACTAAACATGTAATTACAAGATAAACAAATCATAAATATTGAAAAAAGAGATAAATATAAATACCTTTGACAAAAAATATGAAATGATTAAACCCCACAGATGATTCAATCATTTTTAAACCTAATCTTTTTGGAGATGAAATTTTAAGAGAATTTTAAATTCAGATAACAGACGTCGAGCAAGAGGCTGGCGTGATTTACACAATAGTTTAATGCATTTAGTAAAAGATTGTTGCATTTAGGTATTCTTAAATATGAACCTGAGTATCTTGACTTACAAATAAATTAAATAATTGTGTTAGTATTTACAATTTTGTTTCAAAATTCGTTGACTGGGATCGTCTACAAAATGCAAGTATTTCCCATTGGTCTTGCTTTGAATGCCAGGAGGATGGAGTCTCCTATTACCGCGGCACGAAGCACGTTTCTCTATCACGGCCGTAGGAAGCGGTACGGCCATAGCCGTATTTTATTTCACTTATTTAATTGTTTTTTTATCCCTCGTTTTTTTCTTCATGTTTGCCCGATATCAAATTTAAATCAAGCGAAAAAAGAAAAAGAAAACAACTTGGTGAGCAAATTAACGTCGATTGTTTTCTAGCATGGGCAATGTCTTTTGAGAGAAATTTTAAAAACATTTTCAAGTTCTTATTTTCAAATCGCCAATATTTCATTGGGGACCTTTTTATTGTCATCATAAATTATCCAGAATAGTACAATACATGGAGGCCACGTGTTGTTCTATTTTTTCAAAGCCGTCACCAAAAAACTCCTTTTAAAAAATGCTTTCAATGCTCTAATGTAAATTGTAGGCCGTTTTTTTCTCAATCTACATGTCAGGGTATTCGTTTGCATCTAGTAAAATGGGGAGGTTTGTATGCAATTTTTTTTTTTTATTTTTTTTTTTACATTTGCTTTTGCAGGGAGTCGTGTTTAATAAAGCTGTCTGCTTCTGAGTTTGGCATTATTAAAAATTACGTTGAGCACTTTTATAATTTCAACGTGTTTTCATTGAGTAGTATTACCACAATTGGCCCAGATACTACTACCACCACTGTGGTTCACAAGTGTTGGATTATGATGCCCAAAATCGGCACATGATTTTTTTTTTCTTCTACAGGCAGGTGCATCTCAAAATTTTGCTTGAGCACACAAAATCTCAACAGTAAACGAAGTGGCCTTAATTATGAGCTGTTATATTTTGTCTATGTTAGGAAACTTGATGTAGTGAAGCATTATTTTAATCAAGGAATGAGTGAAGCGTTTAATTCTTTGGTGATGCGTATCCTTGGTTTCGACAGAAAGGGTATCATTATTGCTGAACACACAGCTCTTCCATCGGCTATCAGCGAACCACCTGAGCAAAGGAGCTTCGTCATACCGATCCAGAGGTTGATTCATGTCCGATTGAACAGGTAAGATTTTTTGCAGAAATTAATAACAAACCTGACTGAGAACCATAAGGACAAGCTAAATATTCAGTTTTTACAAACAAAAGAGGAGGGAAACTGGTTTTAGGTTAGAAGAGGAATGATTTGTTGTAATGGACGGATGGTTATAATTGCAGTGGAAGAGATCAAGAATGTCATATATCGACAGGTATGAGTCTTTCCGTTTTTTAAATTATGATTCCAATAATCAAGACTTTTAAGATGAACCACCACAATGTATTAATAATGGTAAAGGAATTAGAAAACTTGATAAAAATTTAAGGGTTTTCAAACTTGTGTTTAAAATTCATTTTGAATACAAAATTCGAATAGGCATCCATACCAACACAAAAATAATACACAATCTCAGGGAGAGTGTGTCTGAATGTCATTATGTGTTGTACGGAAACATGGCGGCGGCAACATAGCGGCAGTTGAAGGAACAATGACCACAATGATTTCACATAGAATTTCCGCAACGAACATCCTATAGCAAGAAATTAAACAAATGTTTTGTTAGAAACATTTGAACCACTATTCCACATTCTATGCTTTAGACATGTTAGGTAACTCCATGGATGTTTTCGTACATGTTTTCTCGTACGAATACAGGTGTAAATAACCGGCACTCTTGCTGAGGCAATGTCATATTTATCAATGACCTACAACCAAACAAACATGAACTACTATTTGAACTACTATTCCAAATTTCTTGCCTTTGACATGTTGATGTTTTCGTAGTACAAGTGTAAATAACCGGCACTCTTGCTGAGGCAATGTCATATTTAACAATGACCTACAACCAAACAAACATGAACTACTATTTGAACTACTATTCCACATTTCTTGCCTTTGACATGTTGATGTTTTCGTAATACAAGTGTAAATAACCGGCACTCTTGCTGAGGCAATGTCATATTTAACAATGACCTACAACCAAACAAACATGAACTACTATTTGAACTACTATTCCACATTTCTTGCCTTTGACATGTTGATGTTTTCGTAATACAAGTGTAAATAACCGGCACTCTTGCTGAGGCAATGTCATATTTAACAATGACCTACAACCAAACAAACATGAACTACTATTTGAACTACTATTCCACATTTCTTGCCTTTGACATGTTGATGTTTTCGTAATACAAGTGTAAATAACCGGCACTCTTGCTGAGGCAATGTCATATTTAACAATGACCTACAACCAAACAAACATGAACTACTATTTGAACTACTATTCCACATTTCTTGCCTTTGACATGTTGATGTTTTCGTAATACAAGTGTAAATAACCGGCACTCTTGCTGAGGCAATGTCATATTTAACAATGACCTACAACCAAACAAACATGAACTACTATTTGAACTACTATTCCACATTTCTTGCCTTTGACATGTTGATGTTTTCGTAATACAAGTGTAAATAATCGGCACTCTTGCAGAGGCAATGTCATATGTATCAATGAGAAAAGAATCCTTAAGAATCGAAACACAAAAATGTACTTTTATTTTCTTGTTGGGGCCAGGTGTTTTTGTCGTTTGTTGACTGAAAGAATAATTGATATCAATTGAAGAACAATAAATCATAAAAATATGTCAAGTTCTTCAGATTCTATGGTCAGAGTTTTTTGTCTGAAGATTGATACGATCACTGTGATGCCACCCTTCCATCATCTATACTGTTATAATCATTTTATGACTTCAAAATATTAAGCAATTTTCGTGGTTATTTTTGGGTTGGAACTTGGACCGGGGTCATCCTGGGATCTCAAATCACTCTGATCATGTAAATGCTCATTAAATCCTTCATTTATTTATGCGTATGAAAACTCGATCTGTATTGTGTTCTTATTATCGACTACCAAAAACGAATGCTAATGTTGTGAGTGCGAATAATTTGAAAATATTTCCCGTTGGCCTTGTTTTGAATACTGGTAGGATGGAATCCCCTATTACCGCGGCACGTTTCTCGATCATAATGAAAAAGAGTTCAACCTGTGCAGGGTGTCCTCTTTTCATGGTTGTTTAAGTATTACTTTCCACTATAACATAAATAAAGATGTTGGGAACACAAAGGACAAAACCAAAGATGGGAAGAGGGAAAAGAGGTAATTAATTAGTAAACGAGACATTAGCTGTTTCAAACTACTTACCAACCAAAAGGACCAATGGAATAATGTATATAATGTCTTCAACGACATGATATTATTTAGGCCCACATGGCTTCCTTAATTTGACAATCTTTTTACCTACAAAGGTGTCGTTGTTTTTCGTCTTTTTTATTTTTCGTCGCATGGCTTTTGGACACAAATACATGACATGGACATACTCAAGTGTAGAGCTCACTTAGTTTAAACAATAACGTTGTGGAGAACTATATTGTCAGGTCACATGTTTTCAATCCTATCAAAGTATTGAAGAGTGAAAACAGCATATTTATTTGTAACCTTTTGTGATGCCCTTTTTCGTAATTTCGAGCGTGAAATGGAGTAATCTTCCCTGCATGAATATTGTGTTGTTGGTACAGGTCATGTCATGCATAGTCTCTGTGTCCCTAATTATCTACACGACACAACGAGAAAAATGTTTATATCTTCACCTGTTAGAAATTGGGTTCATTTAGTAGCTCTGTTATTATAAGTTAAACAACCTTGAGTATTTTGAAACAAATATAAATAAAACGATTGTTTTACTATTGACATTTTTACACGTTTAATGCATTTAGTAAAAATTTGTTGCAATGAGTTATACCTAAATATGAACCTGACTATCTTGACTCACAAATAAAGCAAACAATTGTGTTAGTATTTACATTTTCGATTTAAAATTCGTTGACTGGGATCGTCTACAATATGGAAGTATTTCCCGTTGGCCTTGTTTTGAGTACTGGTAGGATGGAATCCACTATTACAGCGGCACGTTTCTCGATCATAATAAAAAGAGTTCAACCTGTGCAGGGTGTCCTGTTTTCATGGTTGTTGAAGTATTACTTTCCACTATACCATAAATAAAGATGTTGGGAACACAAAGAACAAAACCAAAGATTGGAAGAGGGAGAAGAAGTAATTAATTAGTGAACGAGACAGACTTGAAATGCAATGTGTTTGAGAGAGTACACTAATCATTTACGACGCGATTGTTTTACTCTAGAGTTTGCTTGATCCCCAATTTAGGATGGTCTCAAGTCAAAGCGTAAAGAACACGGTACTCTATGGGGTGAACCCACTAACTGGGGAGTAAACAGAGCAATTTTTTCATGTCATTTCATTTCGGTTTTAATAAAAAAATACCAAACAACAAGTCCGGAGACTAAAAATATTCCGTTTACAAAGAGTGACATCAAAAATAAGTTGAGTAAATTAATATAGCTTAGCGATGGCCCCATCAATATGTTGAAGGTCCTCAAAATATTCTATATTAGAATATTTTATATTTTATATTTTATATTAGAGCCAAATAAAAGGAGTAAAGTGTCCAAAAATCATTCCAATTGTGACCGGGGGGTAGTTGTTGGCTTCCAATTTGAGGTCTTTTTGATGACCTAGAGCCGTGAGAAAATTGTCCTATTTGTCGAGAGGTGTGTGGAAATTTTTTCAAGACTGATGCTCGGATGTTTGGAAGTTTGCGTAGGTGTCAAAGGGGTGTTTTTATTTGGAGGGAAAATAACTCGACGGGCCTCGGGACTCCCCATGGCAAATTGAGCAGAGGATAAAATTTGGGGAGTCAATGGATAATTATCCCTTACTGTAAAAAGCTGTGAGACTTCTAAGTATTTTAAAGTTTTTTTTATTTTTTTTATTTAGCATTTTGCATTGTAAGCTATGGGAGTTTATTTAGTTGAGTGCACCTTGAGTATATACCGCTTTGCAAGAAGTGTCCTTTATGCCAGTTTATTAGATAGTGTTTGTACCTAAAAGCTACCATACCTAGATCCAAACATGTCGGCCTCTATTTTGGGTTAATTTATTAGCCAGTGTTTGTAAAATGTTTGCTTCTCAGGATCTGATGATCCAACCCAGTACTCCCTCCTAAAAAGTCGTCGAGGTTGTCGAGTTCACTTTGCATGGTTGTTGTTTGATCTAACTCATAAAAGGGAAACAATTACGATGTGTCATCGACAGAGAGCTATATATATTGTCATCGACATATTTATGCTGAGATATTTCAGCAGATATTGGTTTGGAGTCATTAATCATAGGCAAGAATGCTATAGGCCAATCTTAGTGCCCTGCGGAACACCAGCATTAGTAGATTGCCAATCTGATAGGGTATTAGCAAAGCGTACACATTGCGAACGACTTGATAAAAAGTCACAGATCCATGGTATGATGGAAGGTCGTACACCTAAATGAATAAACTTTTCAACAACAATGCTGTGGCTTACTAGCTCTATCGAATGCCTTGGAGAAGTATGGTGCCACTACTACACCTGATCGATTTGGTTTATCAGTTTCTCTACACTCATCATCAAGCAATTTAACTAAGCAATGCGTAGTTGAGGATCCCTTTAAAGACACATTATTGATACTGTCCAAAGATTAACGAAAAAGTCCTCTAAAACTTTAGCAATTGATCGATACGTGGAGGTTGAGTCTTAGGGACAGGGAACACGATGGCTTTTTCCCCACATGTCAGGTACAATTCCTGTGCTAAGAGAACAATTAAACAAGTCAGTGGAGTGGAAAGCAAAGTTCGTATATATATGCAAATTCTTTTATCAGACGTGGGGGAACCTGTCTGGACCACCGCTTTTGTTCAATGTAAACAATGGCAAATCGAAATGTGGCTATTCGTGAAAACTAAAAACTGTAAGCTTGGTGAAATGGTCCGTGTGCTAGTTAGTGTAATTACGAAACTATAACGTTTCATCACTTGAATTTTGGGGAAAATGTTGATGTCAATTATAACATCCAAAATGTGTATAGAATCACCGATTTGTAAAAATTGTATATGATTTTTGTATAAATCGCCTCTTCGTGAAACAGTGACGAATTACAAAACTACTTAAACTAGGCCTACACAACGCATAAAAAAAATAAACTTTTAAAAGGCACTAGACACAAGACATAATACACTTGTCAAAAAGGGGGGAAAGTGATACTAAGGGTGATCAAAGGGTAAGACAAGTCAAAAGGAGAGTAAATAGATAAAAATAATTACAAGCCAAGAAACAAATAAAAAGCCAATCTAGATGTCAAGGCAGGTCGTTAAAAAAATAGTCATAAAAAGTGGCCCAGATACATAATACCTGTCCTGCCTGCATGACTCACTTCATCAAGCTATAGGGCCCTCAAATCCACTTTAATTTACATTAAAGGCACTGGACACTATATTGGTAATTACTCCAAATAATTGTTAGCATACAAACTTACTTGGTAGCGAGCAATGGAGAGTTGTTGATAGTATAAGACATTGTGAGAAACGGCTCCCTCTGAAGTAACGTAGTTTTTGAGAAAGAAGTAATTTCTCAGTAAAATATTTGAATTGATTTTGAGACCTCACACGCGAGGTCTCGAAATCAAGCATCTGAAAGCACACAACTTTGTGTGACAAGGGTGTTTTTTCTTCCATTATTGTTTTTTCTTCCATTATTATCTCGCAACTTCGACGACCAATTAAGTTCAAATTTTCACAGGTTTGTTATTTTGTGCATATGTTGAGATACACCAAGTGAGAAGACTGGTCTTTGACAATTACCAAAGGTGTCCAGTGTCTTTAAGACAACCTGAAAATTTGAAAGGATTAAGCTAGAATTTGATAAATCTATTAGGCAAGGTATTGCACTCTGTTTGATTCGATTAGTTCTACACCTTAGTTGTTTTACACCTTAGTTGAGGAACTGGCATACATTGTAGATGAACACAGATTCGGATTTCGTTATCAATTATTCATCGGTAAGTTTAAGACATAACTGAGTGCGTAGGTAGCGAGGCCAAGAGTTTCAATTGCATTTTTAATTGCATTTTCATAGTTAGTTTTCTAAGTGTAATACTAGTTATTCCCCCATACATGACTTTGTCCCAACAATATTTATAACTTTTTTAGTTGTTTGATAATTCTATATTATTTATGTACAAGGGAGTTAACACTTTGCCACACGCAGCTATCTGAAATTGTTTTAGTGTAAAATGTTGGGTGTTGAAAGCTTGTTTCTCCTCTGTTTCCACCATTAGTTTAACTGCCCTGTCTGTGTTGACATCCATTCCGCACACACAGTCATCCCAAGCACACCCTCCTGAGCTGACGACTTCAAAAGTGGATCCTGACCGCTGCTTATACAAATTCACTGCTTATCATAAGTAAGTATGTTTCTACTGTATAGTTTTACTGCAGAACTGCAGGTTAAATATAGTAAGAATGTAGTTTTTTGGCCGAAACGCGTAACATGACCTATCCTTTACATTTAATACCACATTCCTCTTTAATTGGAAGAAGCGTATCTTGCTACACGTTCGAAACAATAACATTCTGAAATATGACTTCAACATTTTGTGGGATTCTTTAAAGACAAATTTAATCCAAGAGATTTAATCAGAAAAACTGGTTATTATCGGATGCGTTTTGCAGCACATATATTTCTTTTGCATCGTCGGGGGCTCAGTGTAGCCCTTATAGGCATAATTCTTGTCTCAAACTGTGATGAATAATTTTATCAAGAGAGATACGCTTCTTCCAAAGAGGAATGTTGTATTAAATGTAATGGTATAGGTCATGTTAACCAAAATTAAAACTTGCAAAGTAGACTGTAACAGCTGTCAGTATAGTTAGTAGAGTTGTTGGCAGAAATCCCATCAATGAACACATCAAATGAAGAGCCACATCCTGAATTATAGGCCAAGCTTTCACTGTACATTAAAACAAATGAAAAACAAACACAGACAAACACAATGTCAGCATGTTTAATGCATACTTTTATCCCATTTCCAAAGTCTCAATAGACTCAAGGTCGAAGTCCTTGCCAGTGATGTAAAAAATAGATTGTTAGCTAAGGCACATCTATCTCAAAGCGTGAATTTGTTTATGGAATCGGTGGACACAGTCTGATGGTCATGTTGGTCTTTAAAAAAAGCCTCAGCATTAGCAATAACACAACCAAGTAGCCAGGCAGGCATAGGCGATGCCCACGCCATGCCAACCAACCGTTTGTACACGCTCATTACCAATACCAGCAGTGTCTACTGCTTTGCAAGTGCTAATATAGGCCTATACACTAGCTATAGCTGCCTATAGATTTCTGTGATTTTTAACCTTTGAAAATAAGCAAAACACTGTGGAATTCTTACCTTATTTTTGAGGAAGGTAAAGGAGCCACATGTGCATAAAATAGGACCGAATTTTCATCACACTCTTTGGTTGGGCGAGAGCTAGCTCACAGTAAGATGCTCGTGAAGATGAAGACGAAGCCAAACCTAGCTTACGTACGGCGCTCCATGAGTGCCATCCAACTTATCGAGATAACCAGATAATAAATTGCATCAAGTCGACTTTTCTGTGGTATAAGTAGACTTTAGCGACATAAAATATCGTATCAAGTCGACTTATAATAATAAAAAAAGACGACTTACCGAGATAAATTATCTCGCCAAGACGACTTACAAAACACAATAATTCGACTTATCTAGAAAAAGCACCTCGCCAAGACGACTTAAGACAATCAATTTGTCTAAGTTGTCTTCGTGAGATAATTTATCTCGGTAAGTCGACTTCGTAATTTGTGCAAGTTGTCTTCGTGAGATAATTTATCTTGGTCAGTCGACTTCTCGATTATTTAAGCTGTCTTCGCGGGATAACTTATCTAGGTAAGTCGACCTTCTAGCATTCTTCGTACAGTTCATGAAGTAGTGAAGTTGTTGCAACACGTCCTCTTTCAGTGAAGTCTCATGCTGGACAAAATGGCGCAGCGAGATCGATCACTCTTGGGAACGAGGTTGAGCAAGGCATGCTGGAAGAAAATGGCGCGGCGAGATCGTCCCTGAGGACGAGGATGAGTTATGGTAATACGGGTGCACACCACCAAATAGGAGAAAACAGAGCGTCTAGCCTCAAAATATTCTATATTAGACAGATTTGAGAGCCCCCAGAAAGTGTTTCAGTGTAAAAACTGTTGCCCATTTGTGACCTGGGGGTTGTTGACTCCCAACTTGAGGTATTTTGGATGACATAGGCCCTGAAATAAATGGTCCTATTTGCTGAGAGGTGTAGGGACATTTTTCACGATTGATGCTCGGACGTTTTGAAAATTACACCTGTGTAGAAGTGATCGCAGATTGGGTACACTCCATTTTAAAAAGAGGTGATGACCATTAAAAAACAAAAAGAAACCCATGTATACCGTTAAAATTGTCTCTTTAACAGCACTGAAAACATAACAGTGTATATCGTAAGAGTATTTTCAATTGTTGAGGTGCTTAGTTTTAAATAAAATGCGTACAAATATTACCAAAAATTTTCCGTTGGTTTATTGCAGCGGCTAACGTGTATGAATGGGTCCAGGTTGGAATTTCGTTACAAAACGTCTCCCCTTAAATGGCTACAAATATCGACAAAATGTGAAAAAAAAATCGTTCATCCTCTGATTTTTTTCCAGTAACGTAATATTTAGAAATAGATCTTTCATTTCTAAAAGTTTAAAGAAAATCCTACAGTACATCCTCTAGATATTTGACGATTAAAAAAAAAAAAACATACAACTTTAGAATAGGGCAACTATTTTGACTTGCCCAAAATCCAAATTGAACACAGTTATTGCAAACCCTACCCGCCATGATAGACAATTCAACAAAATAGTATACTCGAAAAACTTACAGTTACACCGTCACATAAGCAGCTGGTTTATCATGCAACTGGCTACTGTACTAGCATGTACATGTACTGTACACAATACATACATCATGTATGTCTATTGCTTGAAGTTTGACACCCCAGTTAACAATGTACTCTCATAATTTCTTATAAATTATTGTAATTTTCAGGATAGAAACGCTTGTGAAAATTTTGTAAAAATTGCAAACAACATTTAAAAGTTAGTGAATGAAAGAAGAAACATAATTTGAGCGGTACAATGTGTTTTTCACTCAAAAAGTTATTCCCCCAAACTGCCCCAAAACAACACATGCTGACTGGGGTGCATCCACCATTTTGTAACATTTAACATTCCATTTTCCTTGTAAATAAATTGTTCTGCACAGTAAAAAATTGGAATAAAATTATGACTGGATTAAAAAAAACAATCTCTATCACACTGAATGTCAATTTACAAATTATTATAAACAAAGACACGTTTAAAACCCCATCAAGTAAAACAAAAATGGCCGAAACCATTCTTCATGGGAGGGTGCCTACAGGGTGCACCCCCACCAAATAATCTCCCATAGCACACAGTGCAAAATGCTAAATATTCAAAAATACACGAAAAATACTTAAAAGTCTCACAGCTTTTAACTTGAAAGGGAAAATTATTAATTGGCTCTTGAACTTGTATTCTCTGCTCAATTTGATATGGGGAGTCCCTGGGCCCGTCGAGTTATTCTCCCTCCAAGTAAAAACACCCCTTCACAGGTGTAATTTTCAAAACGTCCGAGCATCAATCTTACAAAATGTCCCTACACCTCTCAGCAAATAGGACCATTTATTTCAGGGCCTATGTCATCCAAAATACCTCAAGCTGGAAGTCAACAACCCCAGGTCACAATTGGGCAACATTTTTACACTGAAACACTTTCTCGGGCTTTCAAATCTGTCTAATATAGAATATTTTGAGGCTAGACGCTCTGTTTTCTCCTTTTTGGTGGTGTGCACCCGTATTACCAATAACTGAACCTCGTTCCCACGGGTGATCGATCTCGCCGCGCCATTTTGTCCAGCTTGCTTGCTCGCTCATTACAATAGAGATCAATGGGTGCTTGTAGGGCGCTTAATACGTCCGCTTAGAATGTAATGTCACTTAATCATAATCTCAAATTTTGTTTACTTTTCAGTGCGCTACAGAGATAGCATTCGTTCATGTTATGCAAACGCTGTCCATGACTTGAACCGTAATCAACCTTTGCTGACTGAGAAAGTTTCCATATATGACCTACTTCCCGGCGATGAGATCAAGGAGAACCGGTTTGGCTTGTACTCCCATCATGCAATCGTCCTAAAAATCAAGAATGGAGTAATAACGACCATGGAATGGCAGAAAGGTAGGATCATCAAGAAAAAACGCCAGAGAACAAAACAATTAATCAGGGTTGTGTACGATGACAATGTCAAAGAGCTAAATCCACCAGATTTAGTCTGTCAACGAGCAAAAGATCATGAGGGAGACACCAATTACAATCTGATCTACAACAATTGTGAATCTTTTGCAACGTTTTGTAAAACTGGATTTATGTACAGTAGGCAGAGTGCTCGGTTTAAGTTTTTGTTGGATTTTTTTTTTTAGCTGTTCAGACATAGCGGTGAAAAAGCAGTTTTCGTCAAGATTTTTGTTTGTTTTCTTATTATTATTCTTTAGATCTGACAAAAATCCCATAGGATTTGTACACGAATTTGTGGCCTCCAAAAAGTCATACTTATCTAACTAGTATAAAAGAGTCAGTTCCTGTGTCATATCAAAGCTTAATAGGTCATGAAGCTGTCGTCAAATTTAACTTTGCAACGAGGCATTTACCACCGAGCTGTGGCACATATCAAGAAAAACATAACCATTTCAAAGTGGTAGATCCCAACCCCGTGGATACTCCTTGATATCCTGCAGTGTACCAATACACACGTTTTAGGAGGGGTGTCAATCAACAGGGGTAGTCAATTTGGTCAGGAGGGGTTGTGAAAAAAATCCCATAGCTCATGCACAAACGCCTTTCTCTGAGGCACGTGGGCCACAGAGCACTACCACAGCTTGGTGGTAAGGCATGTTGTGTCTGACCGCTCTAGGTTCAATGGGCTTTTGTGAATGAAGGTCTTGTGATCTTGTGCCGAAAAATCACAACTTTTCAAAATAAATTCAATTTTAGTTACCTATAACGGACAAATCATTTTGGTAAATGAATGTTTTCACTAAGAGTTTTTCCAGGCCATTGGAACTAATCAAAGTACAATGTATTTACACGATAATTAACGATTAGTTGGTAAATCTGGCACCGTGGCTAGCTTCCTGATTGTACAATCACTGCAATGTGCCTGAGTTTGCCGCACTGCGCCGCATTTTGCATAAATATAGCAACAAACGTGAAGACGGCAAAAACGTTTTTGCCCAACGTATGTGAAAATTTGAGCTCAAATGGTCATCGAGGTCACGAGAAAATAGTGAAAAGAGACCTTATGTGTTTTCTGTTTTTCAAACATCGAGCTTATTATCGCGCGCGATAAAAACTATTGTTTTATTCATTTCTCAGAAACGATAGCATCTTAGGCAGAAATATTTTAAGGAACCCTTTCTACCATTACTTACTTTAAATCATGTAAGTTATGTGTGAATCAGTGAACATTTGTGTTTTTCGATCTTACCAATAGTGTACAGGGCCTTTAAGTCAATGGGTTTCTCTCTCCACAATTCCTTTCCCATCATGGCTTGTATGGTAAACAAAAAACTCCAACAGACTCTGCGGCGTGATGCGCTATTGTTGCTGCGTTTTAAACTTGATTATATGTTCTCCGAGGTTATAATGTATGGAATTATGACGTCACCTCCTGTTACAACGCCCTCTATCAATGTTTGTAAAATCTACACCGAAAGGTGAAATCTTTGAATTTAAAAGGTTAGTGTTCGAAGGCATTGCACAGGGACAACTCTTAGTGAAATGCTCTAAACATCATGAGTGCCATGATTGAACAGAATACCTTCAAGGTAGTTCTTCCAATGTTATGAAAGTGTTCCAGTTTACAAAGTTCACCTGACATACATTTACCGTAATATAGTTACGAGTAATTTGACTCCCCAAATGGTGCGAGTGTCAATAACAACAATACGTGCTTAGGTTATATCTTCCAATTTGTGTCCGCTCTGAACAGATCAGAATTGTCAAACAGAAGAGTCAGCATCGTGCCTTTTTTGTCCCTTTTTGGGAGGGGGGGGGTGGTGTTCAACATGACACATGATCTGCTTTAAAAACAGCTTACTGAGCACGATTTCAGGTCATGTTCATATTTTGACCACCAACACGGATCATAGAGTCGTGAAAGTGACAGTGGGGGAGGTCTAGCCCCCTCCCCCTCGGAAGATCAGGTCTCGGTCTCAGACTTTGAGGTCTTGACTCCAACACTGATAAGTGAATATGGCCTTCTGACGCTTCTCGGGGTCAAATCTGACCCGGCACTTGTTGGAGGGTATAGTTACAATAATTCATTTAAAGATGGCCATGAATATTAAATCTGTAAGATCTTGCTCGTTTTTCCATAAAGTGCATTTTTTGTGAATACATGTTCAACACAACGTATAGAATATTTCTGGCAATTCTTGCGGGAACATCTATAGTATGTGTAAATGTCGCTTGAGGAAGATTTATTGTTTGGGTCTCTCTTTAAATGTATATATAGCTTGCCATTGGTGTCACTGAAACTATTCAATGCAATCATTGTGGTCAATACAATTATTTTTAAACATCGTTTGTAATAATAAATTATGTAACAGTCAGGAATGTTATGCTTTTCAGGTTTAGTAGCCTATATTTTAAGGTCCATGGATTTTGATGTGCATAATTCCGCAATTTGTTAATGTTTATGACCTCTGCCAGTCAAAAATAAATTTCCCATCGCTTTTAAAATTCAAAAATTGTTAAATTTATTATATAAAGAGACTATGCTATAAAGTGAAAGTGATACTACATTGTACTTTCTTGTATTAAATTATGTTTTTGCCAAATTATTGTTTTGAAGAGACACTCAGTGGATAAATGTGTGCTTTGCATATTTTGCTGCTAGTCTTATTATTATCAAGTAATAAACCACAAGGGAAAATGACTGGTAAGTTTAAATAACTTCGGGTTGATCAAAGAAAAATTGACTAGAGTGGGATATGAACCGGAGGTCGTTGGTTTAAGTTCCACTCTATTTATTTTGTCTTTGCTCAACCCAAAAGTATTATAACCAAGCAGGAGTCCATGGATGGGACGTAATGTGTCAAACTGTTCATTTATGGTTGAATCACCGGAGTGTGGGTTCGAATCCCCGTCATAACACTTGCGTCCTTGAGCAATAAGGCACTTAATAACCACAATTGCTTCCCTCAACTCAGGTGTTTATAAAGGGAACCTTAGAGTGCTGAGACAGCATTGTGCTGGATTAGCTTGGGTCGTATGCTCCCAAGAGAGAGTTTGGAATGTTCTAAAAGTATGCCCAATGAACAAGGACAATAATGTTGTAGGCGCCTTGATCTAGCTATAATAGGATATGTGTAATATATAAGAACCTATTATTACTATTATTATTATGAATATTACTATTAATATTATTTTGTAGGGAACCCAAGTGTGCCCTCAGTGTTCAACTGTCTAATCCAACTTTGTGATTACCAAATGTACAAAGAAAATTAAGTTTGGGCCACTCTTTTTCTTTAGCTTTGAGCAAGAGAGAGCACATTTACTTTGTGTAGGTATTTCACTCTACTTTGTAGTAATTTTTGGCTCTGGTCATGCTTTTATGCGAGAAACATCGTCATCTGATTGAATGATTGTAACCTTGTAAAGTTAAGTTGTTTGTGTAATTGTAGCCTGCTTCGTGCTTACCTTTAGACATCATTATCAGGATTTTGCTTTTGGGGTATTTTGGTGAATGCTCGTATTTTTGAACATTATTATTATTAAATGACGTTTTAAAAGCCATGATCTGGTGGCGTATATTCATCACGAGCCTCACCACTAATTACTTAATTTAATTCAGATAGGAACTTCAGAAAACGCTTAGCCAGTAATGTTTCTGTTAATATGTCAGCATTTCTATTTTATTCATTCATGCCGATGTACGAAGCCCATAAACATGGTTTCCATATTGATTTTTTTTTTTTTACTTTCTTTGGCTGCTGTTTTTTATTTTTTTAACATTCTCTTAATACCTACTTTTTTTTATACAATTTTAGATTTCTGTTTCTTTCATGGGGCCTACTATCAATTTGTATTGTTTTAAATGAACGGGTCTGGGAGGGCACATTTTTTTTTTAGGACAATTTTTTAAAAATATACTTTTGCTCTTCCCTGTGCAGCTTCTGCTCACAGTATTGTATTGTCCAAATAATTAAAAGAAATAATAAATAAATCATAAATTATACATTCCTGTGGATATATCTGTTGTTCTTTCCTTAGCATGCTCCTAAAGCTCCTTCTAGAGCAACCCAGTCTGTAGAATTCCCCCGTGGAGCCCTTTTATTTTCCCTTGTTGTTTTTGCCTCGGTCTCCATAAGGCACCGACTATTAAAGCAATCGATGACCTCCTGTTGTTCCCTTTTTATTTGTGCCCCAACATTTTGGCAACAGCGCCCATTGTTTTTGTACACACTTTCCAAGTGGGGGACCTTCACCCAACCGGGGACCCTATTGTCCTCTTTTGTTACAAGTTCCTGGTTTGAATGTGTACAATGTACATCTATGATCTACCCACACGCACCCAAATTAAGATCGCAGCCCGTTTTGTTTGCCAATTTGACTCGAAAAATGTGATTGAAAGGTTAAACAGCTACTTTTCTGGATTACAGAAAGTTTCAATCTTTCGAAAAAAATCCCACAAATAATCAGTGGTGCGGTAACTAATTTGAAAAAAAAAGTTTTTTGCCGACATTATGTCTCGTTACTATCAAACCATGCACTATTCATACACGAAATTGGTTGCTTATGCATAATTCATATTGTGTTGAAAAAAAATACTTATCCAGAAAAAGAAGCTATTTCACATGTGACTCTTAATTCTCATGTCAACACAGCCACAAACTGGGCGATAATCTTCAAACCTACCACAAGGTTTTAAAAAAGACACACAAAGAAAAGATTCTGAGATACAGTTTTGTTTTCTACTAAAGCTGAGTATATTCTTGCAATGTTAAACGTCCAACAAGCTTCATACAAAAAAGAACCTAGGCCAATGTACGTACACATCAAGACTTTATAATAATACGCTATGGCTTTTATAAAGACAGGTGACTTGTCAACAAACCCATTCTACAACACACACCGGGTGGCTGGGTGCTCTTCACAAGCCAGGCCCAATTTCATAAAGTCGCTAAGCATATACTTTGGGGGCTTCTTGGCTAACCTCGGCTTAGGCTCCGCCTCCGGGCTTCTGGCTCCGGTTAATGTTAAAGCACCGTGCAAAATGCACACTGCCCTAAAAATCATAACGGAGCCCCAGCCATAGTCGGGGCCGGAGCCGGAGCCCAAACAGAGGTTTGGAAAATGCCCCCTGTTCAACCACTTTAAAAAAGTTACATAGTTTTAAAAAACAAAAAATGGGTTACCGGCTTAAGTGCTATGTTATGTACATTAACACGCAACAGGTTCCCCGTTTGTTGTTTATGCTTAGCAAATGGGTCAAGCAATCTGCTTAACAGCTTTATGACATTTGGCACATTGTAAAAATAACAGCCAATGGTTTGATCAGGAGAAAACCTTAGAGGCCTATGGAAACCAAGTGGCTTTGCATTATGGCTTCGGCTTAGACAATATGGCTGTAACTGCTCAAACAGAAACCACAGCCATAGCCAACTGGTTTCATCACGGCCTCCACACGAGTTTGCTTATAAATAGACTGGTACCTCTTTCAATCTGTGTTTTTAAAAGCAGAGTATGAGAGTGAGTCATATACAAGAAACACAAGCTGAGCTTAAATTTTAAAGGTGCTTAATCAAACCAGCAGTGCACCTGCTGAGAAACCAAATTAGCTGGTAACCGATTGAACGTCTTGTTCAACACCTCTATTACATACGCCCGACTCCCATTTCAAAAAAACACAACCCCTCGTCTGTGTGTTGCAATCGCCATTGCTTCTTACTTCAGCTGCACAGTACAAGCTACGAAACAACAGTTAACATGTGTACACAAACTAACTGGTTTGCAGTGGTTTCCACAGCTCAGCTGCTTTGTGGTTTTTAAAGGTTTTTTAAGCGACGTCTGTAAAAACTAAACAATCAAAAATTCCCCCCAATTCCGAATAGAACCTCCTGTTTACAAACATGTGAATACATTAAACGTGTGCCGCCATCTCGGTCCTCTCTCTAAGCCATAAATAGAGTTCTTGCAAAAATACAAAACCGACAATTATTACACCTTTAAAAAACAAATTGATTTTTTTTCAAACCAACTTCCAAGTCTGTCCAGACGGCACCATTTAATGACACAATAGACCAACCACTAGATCTACTGCGGGTTACGTTGTGCACATTACGGCAACCATGCAGCAACAGACGAACAAGCGCAATCTCAACAAAATCTGGATTTTGTTAAAGCAAAACAAAAACTGTTTTGAGTTTTGATGAAAAATGCAAATATTATCGACACGTAGGTATGGTGTATTTTTCTGGCCAATCAACATCGGATTCTGATCCTCTCCTTTTTTGTACAACCTTTTTGTTTTGTTTTTTTAATTCACACGCCAAATGACAGAACTTGGCAAATGTAGCCATTTATTCTTTCACCATCACTATATTGTCCAGTTGAAGCATAAATCGGACACATAGTGGTACACTTCTTTCCGGCCTATCATATTTAGATTTTTATGAATTCGTCTTTATAAAACGATTGTGCAAAGAAGTTAGTCTACATTTTCCCCCGTAAGTTTTTTTGCGTAAAGTTTGAAATCATTTAACAAAATAATGTAAAATATTTACTTGGTCCACGGAAAAGACAATTCGGCTTGGTTGGAAGTTCTATCTTAAAGTTTGAAAAAAAAGAAATGACTACCATTTCCAAATCCTGTCACATTCTACCCATACCACAGGCATTGAATGCCCCACTTTCCCTTCGCTACTTACAATCACTTCACTTTCTTAAAATTCTTGAGTGGTTCAACTGTACACAGAATAAAAATCTTACAACACTATAAACTACTTTTTGTTGTTGTCATGCATCTTAATATCTTGCACATACATTATTAGGCAGACGAAAAAAGTTTCAAATGCTAGAGATGCTGTACTAAACCTAACAAAGCTGCCATACTCTTTATATTAACTGTGGAGTAAGTAATTACATAAAAGCAAAGCTTCTTTTTTTAATTCACATTTTAATTTCACTTATTAACGAGCATAATTGGAAATCAATCAAATTCAGTGATGCCCAACTTGAGACAATGAGATAATGCCCAGCGCCTTCCCCAGAATTGTAGACATTTCCTAAACAAAAACTACCCACGTACAATCGTTTACTGAATGAACTTGACAGTGAAGTATGGGTTAGACATTTTGTTTTTAGACTTGCATAAAGCACAGCAATGGGTACTTGTTAGATTCTGCGACGACAAAATGACAATGTATGTTTTTGTTTGATCAGAAACGACTACTGACAAGACTGTGCAAGTCTTGCTTAGATTCGAACATCCGGGAATCTTGCAAGTAACACGTTGCGAATAACCTTAACGTGTCATAATTTTTCGAATACGATCGGCGAGCGAGCTGAACTTGGGCAGTCTTTGCAATACTACAGCCTCTCTATATATTCGACTTATTAAAGGTAAAGTAACCCTTCCGAGAAAAGGCTCATACTTTCAACAGATGTGCTACAAAAACAAAATTGTGTGAAAATTTCCCGCCTTTTCTCCGTAACAGCATGACAGTCTATGGCTTTTCGGTGTAGAGCAGCTATCCTCCAATCAAATACAAAGACCACGCCCGACCCCCATCACCCTAACTCAGTAATATACTGGAGAGACTTGTTACAAAATCGCTGATTGAACATTTGACAGTTTAGGTATGAAACTGCTCATATCGTTTCTTTTGTTTTCAGGAAGCTTATGTCTGAATCGGTATACGGCTACGGCTACGGCTACACTGCAGCTTCCATTCTAGAAGCCACAGCCACAGCCAAAGACGCCCAATTCAAAACACAGTCTAACACAGTCTAACACATTATTTCGACCCAAACCAATCATTGGTATCTTTTTTCAATCTTAAACGTTTTGTCTTTAGTTTTCTCGTATATATATATATATATAATTTATATCAAATACGGGAAAATCCTTTTCAACAATTGGCAAGTGGAACTAGGGTGAAATGGATGATATCTTGCACAACAAAGTGTGCGAAACGTTTTCAACGTCAACAATTGGAAACATGTCCACATATTAGTTCCAGTATACATCTGCTACAGTAGGTGGTTCAAGTTAAAATATTCAAATCATAATAACATCTTTTTGATACTATCAATTTCAAAGTGATACGCAAAGTGAAAAAGCTGAATTTAAATAGCACAATTTTTCAAATAAGTCTCCCCTCCAAAAAAACGTCACGTAACTACTCTGTGGATTGAACCATTTTTCAGGAGGTAAGTCCTATCACGGTGTTTCTGGGAGATGGATGATACAAATATACTAAAACACAAAACAATCGTCCCATGAATGAAGCATGCAAAGCTAAAAAATTAGCTATGTACATATTACTCTTATTGTTTAACACCCGCAGTGTAGGTGCCATCTCTATAGAACAAAATAATACCACAAAAACAAAATAAAAATAAAAATAATAAAAGTTTCACAAAAACTTTAGTGATGGCTTAAACAGTTATGACATTTACAAATGAGCAAGCTGCACACAGTGCAGTCTGTTAGACTTTTGTCTCTCCTATTAAATAGATACAAGCAAATTATTAATATGCAAAAGAAAATTTACAAAAACATTTTCAATTTTGATTGATGCCGTAGTTTTTCGTAGGAATTTGATGACTGTCGTTTTAGATGCATCCGTATGTTTTTCACGGTGAAACTTGGCACACCCTATGGAAACAGTTCGTGTAGCTTTTTTATACAACACTCCACAAAATATTTCTTGATCGCAAAGTTAATCGCATGTATAATAAAGCTACCAAACTCCCAGGGAAAGAAAATCTGCTGAAAATCCTGCTTTTCGGCAACGAGGTCCAGTCTAAGAAGGGAAAGTGTACTGCTTTTGGAGGATTCGACTTACTGAAGTTAGGGAGAATTTTAATTGATTTGGATTTACATAACACAGTGATTGGTAACGATTGGGAAAAACTTCAAACGATAAATTTTGATATGATAGCTTTACTTTTCAAAACCTTGATACCAGTACAAAATTCCATCTGCAAACGAATCTAGTGTTTTCTTTTAATCATAGGACCACCCAAAGTGATTAAAATGTTCAGTGCATGTTTAATGTTTATTATTAACTGGAGGTTTGAAATGAATGTGTTCTTCAAAAGACAAGGGACTGGGGATCCAGGAACGCTAGGTGGCAGCAGACGAACCAGAATGATTTACATATTTCTGAGTTTGCGCACATCTTAGAACTGATGCTACATAGCGTCCCCGAAAGTCTCCCGTTACAAAAGTAACGCTAGGCCGTGTACGAATTGGCGACTACGGCTACGGCTACGGCTGGATCGCCGCGTCATTATGCGTTGAAATAGAGGACGTTTTCAGCAACACCCTTAGCAACAGTCGTAGCCGCACCTGTAGCCGCCAATTCGGATACGGCCCCACACTTACAGCCCGAACATCTGACGTCATACCACAAGGCTCGTGAATAAGGCCCGATACCAGCCTTCAGAATCTACTGGTTTATAACGATGGGATTTGTAAGACCAGTGCCTGTGTCTTTATCACTGAAGATAAAGACCGAGGTCCAGTCTATGCTACTTTTTTCCTTTTCAAAGTTCATGTGCAAAAACTCCAATGGCATTTGGTGCTGCCAGTGTATACAACTAAAACAACATAATATCTAAAGGGCAGATTTCGTCTTGTAATACATCAAATAATAAAAAAGTTTTCTTAAACATCATGGGATTTAAGGACAAACTACTTGCATCCTAACTAGGGAAACGCCTTTTTAAGAGTATCTTCAGAAAAAAAATCTTTTGAACATACATTGGGCACAAATTTCACACTATCTGTTTTACGTCGTGGTTATCTAACTTTTAGTTTTAAGTATTCTTTGATATGCCTACAACTATTTTTTTTAATATTATATTTTACATAACTAAAGGACTGCAGAACAGGCTCTTAAAAGATGAGCAAAATGGAGCTACGGCTAGTTTATAATATTGTCCTACAAGCAAAATGTATGAAACCTAAAATGAAACAATTTACAAAATTTCAATGAATAATCAAATATATCTGGTGCGGATGTGTTGAACTGAAGAAACATGTTTTCCTATTGAGGGGGCCACGGCCGAAGTGGTTTAAAGTTATGGTTCTCAATCTCATCAACCAGGTCTCGGGGTCCTCCTAATAGGGTAAATTTGGGGCCATCTTGACATTAAAACAAAAAATCCCCTGTTTAAACTAAGCATAATGTTTGCTTACGTTTCAAAATTGTCTCCATACAAAATATCAACAATTCACTTTGTAAAACAATATATATTTCAATTAATTGACTGCTGATTAAATGTTTAAGGATAGAATCAAAACAGAAAAAAACTCAATAATAACAACAAATATGGAGATTTCACAACGAAGGGATCGTCAACTCATGGAGGTAAACAATTTTTCTTTTACCTCCACGGTCGACTCGAAGGAAATTGAACCGTAACTTGTGAGCAGAAAACATCACAAAGCATTTCATCAAGTCCTTCGTAATTCAATGAAATTAAAGTTTACAAGTTTACTGACGGATAAAACTGCATAATAATAAGCATGCACTCTAAACTATGGAGAACTGGGTCAAATAAAAGTACTTTTTCAAGTAACTCTTCTGTTGTGGTTGCCTTTTTTCAAAGACCACAGTTGCCCAAGGGGCTTGGTGTGCCAAAGGACAACAAAACACACCGACATTGTGGTGGAACCTATCAACAAAACACAATATTCTAGGGAAAATAGCTACTCTGGAATTAATACTTAACTATCATTTACTTGATCCTAATAAATCTAAAAGAAACAATTTTCAATTAAAGTTGGTCAAAGAAGCAACACTAAATGATAATAATTAAAAAAAAAAAAACTTAATGGGGTTACACAGGATTCTTCTTAGAGCAAGCTTGGTGCCTATTTGTCTTTACATGGCATGCAAAACTTAAATAACCTTATCTTGTGAATGGACAGATAAATCAATCTTGATATACATATCATTGCATTCAGAATAGTTTATAGCAGTTATGGTTTACTTATAAAGATTTCTAACAACAGTTTTTTTGTTTTATTTATTTTTTTGTTTTTTTGAATAGGATATTTTGACTTGATACTACTGGGTTTCCCTTGTAGACATTGTGATCTGCTAGATCACACCGACCCACTACGCCCTCTGGTTTTAAACATGCAATATCCAAATAAAAACATGAATTATCCAGTTTATCGAGGGAAAAAAAAAAGTTTTACATTTATAATGGCTGTTTACTACGATATAGAGGGCGCTACATATCTGAGTAACGCTTTCAGCTATGCGTTACATGAATTAAGTTTGGCATCACCGAATACAGTATGTTCAAATCAGCCAATGTACACTAATGGAATGAAATGTAACAGCACCCTCAATCGACACGTTAATTTGTTTAAAAACAGCGATTTTCACGCAAATAAATATTAAGCTTATAATTACAGCCGTGAGTAGACAGACACTTAGTACAGCAATATCATGTGACACGGTGATCAAAATTTTAAATAATGCGCCTTGGCGACAAGTTGGATATTAATGCACAATATCCAGCATACAGAATGAAGAGATGCGCCACAAATTTCACAATTACAGACGAATATCAACCGAGTGTCACAGTAAAAGTGCACTGCTCCTGGTAACCGGGGTTTCCCAAATTCAGAAAGCTGCTGATGTTCGCTTAGCATTAAAAAAAGTCTTGCTTGTGAATTTCAGGTTACCGGCTGAAATGCAGTGCGATGTACACTAGGTGCGACTGGTTCCCTGGTGGTATTTAAATAGCGAAGAACTTTGTTTAGCTTTGTTTTCTGCTGTATCAGCTCTGTGCCCCAAGTCCAATTACATAGAGCTGTTTGGCAGGAAAGAGTTCTTAACAAATTTAGCTGATCGAAAGAAAGAAAGAAAAAAAAAAAACAGGTGACCAGTCCCAACTAATGTACACTATATCAGATGTTTGGCTGGTAACCTGCTTCTACTAAGCACAACTTTTGGTGTTGACCAGTTCAGTGAAATTGGTCCCCATCACATGTTCACCGGGTTCATACCTGGAAGTACAAAAGTCGATCCAGTTGACGATTTATTTCATCATGAATAAATTTATCTAGGATTTTCAGACGTCACATTTTAACACTGAGCACAAGTATGAACTGGCCGTGTGCACCGACACTGTTCGTGACATAAGAAAACGTAGTAGTCCCGGTTATGACCACAACAATCAGACGTCAATTTTTACTTCACATCTGCATTATTATATTGCATAAATAGAACAAACACAAGTATAAAGTGACACCACATAAAAACAGTCACTTTTCTAACCTGCGTATGCATGTGTGTATGTATGTCAGTAAAAATCAAGTCAAGTCACAACTACATTATATCATTTTCAAAGTGATTTCAAATGTGGTATCAAGTTCAAAGGAATAATATAAACACCACTAGCTGTTTACCTCAACCATTTGATGGGGAGTATTTTGCATAGATGCAGCACAATAGAACCAAACTTTAACTATTGACAAAATATTTGTGTTAAACTGTTAATGATTCAGGGGGCCCAACTTACAGGGGTAACTGAGCCTTCTTTTGTCCCAAGCTCAAACTTCATAAAACTGCTTAAGCACGGAAGATAACTAAGCATAAAAATGATATTGCTTATCAGAAAAAAGGGTTACCAGTCAAAACAGCATGTCATGTGTACTGCTTTTAACTGGCTCCCTGCTTATTTCCTTTGTAAGCGATATCTTCGGCTTAGGCCTCTCTATGAAATCAGACACTGGATTCACTATACTGCCCTAAGATTCCAAAATCTTCACCAAGAAAGTTTGTGATTAGTTGTGAAATACAGACACAAAATTACCTTGCTTGAAGTTTCAGAAATTTAAAGCCACTTTTCTCTCACCAGAGACAGTTTTGGATTCTTAAGGAAGTACTTTTAACTCAGAGAAGGCTAATTTCTTCCAATCGAGATAATAAATCAGAAATTCCGGGTCACTTTTCACAATCGGGCTGAATCTTTCACTACGCAAAAGCCAAATGTTCACTGGTTCATCCACATGGTATTATTTTCATTATAAAAATGGGCCTTTCCTACTTTTTTATTTCTTGCATTTGTCATTATTTGGTCATATATTTATTTTACTGCCGTGCGTCTAAAACTTCAACACAGCAGTCTCAAGTTGGAAGAAAAGTACCTGAATGTTCGGTTTAAAAATCTGTTCAAGGCAACAATTGTTCGGTTCGATTAAAAGGTACAAGGGGCTTATCAATATAAACTCCAGTCAAATTGGGGGTATTAATACAAAAACTGTACTGTGCTGCATAGAATATCAACCATCAAAAGATGAGATCTTAGGGAGAACAATTTCTCGCCGAGATTTATGTTCAAAGGCACTGAAACACAACGTGCATAATATTATTTAAGTGGCCTTGCTTGTGGAGCCTGCGAATTGGTGTTGTGTTGGTTTGTACACGTCGGTGATTCCGAAATCGAGGTTTCTGTGTCCGATTCCTTCGCAATCATAACGGGGCACGTATTTTGGCGACCACGACCAGAAACAAGCGACCAGCGAAAAAATCTTACGAAAATAAAATTCACTGACCAAAAACACTTTGGTGAGAGCTACGTGAAAATGGGTCTGACCCAAGACAGGTTCATGACGTAGGCATTTCTCTTGAAAATTAATGTTCTTCAAATATAAAGCGATTGGTTGATCTTCAAAAAAACTTACTCTTTGAAATAATATTGACATTATCGAGTTCTCATGATGTAGCAGTAGGAATTCTGAAACAACAATTTTTATAACTTTGTAAAATTCACCCCCCTTGAAACCAAGTTTGGTGAAAACTCGAAACAACATCGCAGCACAACTGAACTCACCATGAACACCCTTTAACAGATGACCGAAAGCGCCGATCGTGTTTCTGGTCGAGGGTCGCCACAGCGTATCCCTGTTACGGTTGAAAATGTCTACGATTACTGTACGGTCAAATGGGTTCATCAAAGACATAATGGAGCATCTGATTGTATGGCACTTTCGGAAGGCAGTTTAATCTTACAAGTGGAAAGTACGGATTCACTCAGTGGAGTGTTACACAGCCGACACTGCTGTGATGCTCTTACCGGTGTGTGACACAATGATATTACAACTGTTTACCTGCCCAGTGTTCTCTGTGTATCTGAGATATGGTTCCAAAACACACCAAGTTCAAAGTAACTGCCTCTTAATTGTTTATCTTTGGTTTGTTTTTGTGTTTTTCTCACAAAGGAAAATGTATGCTATCAATGTGTGTGGGATTAAGTACAGACATGGGCAGTGTTTTGAAAGTATAATGGCTACGGCCAGACCACCTTACTACATGCATGACTATCAACACGGCTGCTGAAGCCAGCAGTGGTAGCCACAGCCAAAGGAGCTCACTTCAGACTTAGCTCAAACAAAGAGGACCCGCAGTCAAGTTACCATTTTTGTCACACAGCGATGTTCATCTCAGCAGTGTTGAAACTCGTCTCAAGTGCTTGGCGAAAAAAAGGCCCAAAGTTAACTTCTTCTCCAGGGGATAGGCAAATATTTTACCCTCCCAGGTAACTTTGGACTCAAGCACACAATCAATCCTTTCTCCGAAAGATGCATAGGTGTCAAAAAAAAAAGAGAGAGAAGAGAATTTTGAAAAACCGTTCTATCTTCCAGTGCTGATGATAATGTCAAAGGTCACGGAGGTCGCAACACCTTGACATGAAGCTGATGTGTGATGGATGGATATATAGCCACTCATTGTATAACCAACTACTTCAATTAATGCTCCTATTACAAAGCCCCCCCCCTCTGAGTTCAGACAAAAGATCTAAGGTGAGGGGAAACGATTGGTACAAAAATTGCAGTCATTAAAACCACTCAAGAATTTTGTGCAATTCTAACCGACAAACGTATCTTCTCCTTTTCTTATTTCATAAGAAATCATTGCTTTTCCTTTCTCCACATTATTATTTTTTTTAATATTGTCTTTTTCAAAGTTTTTTTTATATAAATTCGCCAACATCCATTCAGCACACATCAATCCAAAAAATATTAACTCTCACCCTATGTTTTAACAACCATCCATAAAAAAAGAGGAAAAAAACCCCAACTGAATCCTGCGAAAGGCCTAAGGGATCTTGGGCTCGCTGTCCGAGTGCAACCCACTGTGGTCGACTCCTCCGTTATACGGGGGCCCTACATGGGTACTAGGAAGGTCGTATCCACCCTCGTGGTAACTTGATACCACATCATCGGAGGGTTCTTGAAAGTCTGTCTGACTAGGGTGGTAATCCGTACTTGGTGACAGTGTCTCCTTGGCATCGCTGAATGCACCAGGCACGTCCTCTTCTGAGCTGCTGGTGTCACTGACAGAGTCAGACGTGCTGAGTTTCCCCCGTCCTTGGGTGGAGTAATCCTCAACGCCAGCTCCTTCACCTTCAAGATCACCGCCCCCGCCAGGTGATGGGTCATCCGACCCTTCAATGGTCAGGCCCCGGCCTCTTCCCTTGCCGGGTACCATGCCGCCACCGTCGCCATTATTCCTTTGGTTTTTGCGAGGCTTGGGCTTGTTTGGGCGCCTGTAGGCATGGCTGGGGTCTCCAAATGGGGGAGGTTGCTGAAAGAGAATGTCAAGAAAACACCGTTGTGGGCAATGCAGGCAACTTGAAAAACATACTTAAATTGACACCATGGAAACTTAAGTAACAATCGGACAAGCTCAAGCATGATATCTGGCCCTTGGGAAAAAAGTAGGGCAATCTTGTACAGGGCTGAGAAAAGGGCTGACCTACATGTACATATGGAAAAGGCTTTAATAGACTTGTAAGGCTATTTAAATAGCAATTTTTCAGATTCCTCAAATGGCAAACAAATTGGAAATCAGATTAAAGTAGGAAGAAAATCAATGCAGGAAGTTAAAAAGCAGACCAGCTGCATGTTCTGAAGAAAATGAAAACCCAACTATACAACAAAACAAATCGTAAGCACACAGTAGAGGAGCATCACTATGACGCAAGCAATCTCAAATAGCGATTTACAGAGCTAGTATTTTTCACTGCCAGCCTCACTTTGATCACACTGGTTTGAATGGGAGAAAAAAACCTAAGATGGTGTGACAAAAATCTCAACTTAGGACTCACCCTAACATCTTGCACACCCCACATTTGCTGAGGGCCAGGAGGGAAGTAGCCGGTCATAGCACCATTGCCATAGTTACCGCGTCCCATTCCTCCTCGATGGTTTGGTCGCCCGCCTCTCACTGCAGTGCCTGAGCCTGAGTACATACTACAGTAGGTAACCAGACCAAAACTAAGTTAGCACAAGAATACATTAAGTCAGAAACTGAACAAAGGAGAGAAGGAGATAAAATTTGTTTTTTATCGTCAAGAAGTTTGGAGGACCATGACAATGAATATCAATTGAAAAAAACCAGACCTGAAATTAAATTAAGGTCCACCTAGGCCATGGCCTCTGTTGCCCGTTCTTGGCCTTGGTGCCACTTCAAAATATCCCTACAAACTTTTAAGATTTTCTCATTGGAAGTGCCATTTGCAAACTGAAAATAGCCTTTTCCTTTGGAAAATGAAATTCATTGCCTACAACACCATGGTTCTTATAAAGTTTTGTTTCAGAGTGTGAATGAAATGGTTTGCTCACCCTCGTCCTCTGGATCCGTCGCTGCCGGCCCATTCACCCACGACAACTCCAGCCACCTCCAGTCGCCCCCCAGGTCCTGCCGCAGGAGGGCGCTTGCCTACAAGGACAAAGGAAAAACATCAATCAGGGATAACAAGTCTTTCAGTTTTTCAGTCTAAGAATATTAGGGAGGCAATGGCCCCCAATGCCTTTTTTTTTTATTGGATTGAAAGAAAATTAAATACTACAGAAATTAATTTAACCTTAGATCATGTTGATATTAAAACAGATAATGATTTTTCTCCCACTAAAACAAAACCCTTACTAAAGGCTGGCAACATGCATTTATCCTCCTACTAGACAAATATATTTAGTCAAACTAATACAACAAAAAACAATTTTAATTCATTTAAAAAAGAAGGAATTTAAGAACAAATTTATTAAATACATCAAAATATTAATATGGTTTATGATATGATATGATTTTGCACGCAAGGGAGTCTCAAAGCGCTCCTTATTTTTTGTAAAAGGTATGCGGAGCTACACATGTATGTTCGAAATACAAGACCCATCTATACACGTAGCACCATGTTAAGGTTCACAAGGTTCTGTGGCACAATCTGGCCCAACCAACCGAAACCCCGACTTCTCTAACCAAAAGTGTACCTGGGTTCTTTTACATGCATACACAACACATGGTATGTACGGTTTTACGTCTAATTAAAGGACGACGCAATAATGGTAAAGTGTCTTGCTTAAGGACACAAGTGCTATGACCGGAACTCAAATCCACACTCTGCTCATCAGAAACACCAGACCTTGTGTCCAGTGTGCTTGACCGCTTGGCCACAACACGCCAGGCATATTGAATGGTCAGTCAGTAGGAGGGTTGACTATGTATTGCTTAGATGCATTCATCCCAATGATATCTGGCTGTGGGCTGGGATATCATCTTAATATACAAAATAAATTCACAAATATTCAAAATAAATTTTGTTTAATATTTCTCAAGGCATAAAAAAGTACACATAAGTTAAAGAGTCTTTACTGAATGTAACAATTCAAATGGAATGTTGAAGTAATAAAGAATACAAAAATAATATTAACAGTGTGCATTCAAAATTTGGCATATCTGCCATAAGTGACATGCTAATTGAGGTTTGTTCTGCATGAGATTTTGAAAGAAACAGCCAGTAAAGAACACCTTGAAATGAATCAGGGTTCTCCTCATGAACCACCCAGCGTATCAGTCTGATACACGCAAGTTACTGGCCGATACAAGCACATTTTGTTCTTAGATTTAAAGATAAAATTCACATATATCATTAAAAAAAATCATTTAAAATGCTCCAGATTGCACAGTAGAGCTTCTAGAACCAAACATAAACAAGTAAAAAAAAACGTTCCAAAGAAACTCATTTCAATTCAGCATGTTCCATGTTACAAAATTTTGGTCCAGAATGCCACAACCCCAGTTTTGATGAAAAAAAACCTGGGAGAAACCTTGAGATGTAAGGGGAGACCACATATGGCTGCCAGACCAAACCAGAAACACATAGGCAACTTCACTCATAATGATAAAATATTCCCAATGCCCATGACTGGGACCTGCAACCAGAACTCTGATCCGGTGCACTAGACCGCTCGGCCATGAAACATTTTGATATATAAGACTACTACTTACCAGCCATCCCTCTGCCCCGCCCCATCTGTGGAGGCATTTGAGGGACCGACGCCCCAGCCGGCCTGAAGTTGTAGTAATACTCCTGGGGCGGGAACTGATGGGGGTGACCCATAGGGGGCATGACGGGCCGGGCAAAGTCGATATGAATGCCCTCTTGGATGCATTGCCTCATGCGCTCAACTTTACCAACTTGGTCCATCTGAGGAGTGAAGAGGGCAGAGAAGGGGTCAGGGGTTAAAAGGAATAAATAGAAAAGAACAAATGTAGTTGCATACACAATTAGCCTTTTGAGATATGGTGAACATTATTGGATACACTGTTTGGTTTGGGTGTATACAGACAAGTTTACCAAAACCTCACAATCATAGTATTGTGTCCACCATATCTCAAAATGGCTTATGGAATTGTATTGTCAAGTCATGCATCATAAACGGAACATTTCTTCATCATATGCTCTTTATACACAGGTATCTTCAGGCCTATGGGTTACAGTGCTAGTCGCTGCTAAGAATCCCTTAGTTTCATGAACAAGAACTGATAATGAATGATCTGCAAGCCAAGCCAAGTTCTCTTACTGTAGTTCTGGTTAGGAGCTTCCACAAATATATCAAACTACCCTTAAACCATCGGGGAAAAAAGTATAGATTTCAGAGGATTTTTGGTGGTTAGTGCTGAAGTAGTAGCAACATCAAGTTTCTAAATACCCACTGGACCATGAATTTAAACATTGGGCTAGTTTACCTCACAACCAAATATGTCATGCAGTCTAATGTTTTCCAATGTACATGTACATTCAAACTCTAAGTGAAAATTCAGAGAAAAGTATAGTTTGGTCTTGTCAATTTCCTGTCCGGTGAAAGCTTTGAGCTTTAAGTCTAAGCTCAAAATAGAGGGCGCTATTCTACCAGCTGCCAGCATTTTTCAGTTCTGTCTGCAGTAATGTTTTTTAACCTCCAAATGTGTATTGCTGATTGCCACCAGTGGTCATTTCACAAAACCCTTCCTAACTTAGGATTGATCCTAGGATTTAGGAAGAGTCCAGCCGTAAGATCGATCCTACATGTAGCTAAGAACGATCCTAGGATTGATTTCACAAAACCCGTCCTAAGCAGGACGAGTCCGTAAATAATATAAAACCACAAACACGTTTTCGGACGAGGCTAAAATTGCTAATGCAACGGCTATTTGGTGCCTCTATCGTTTTGTTAATAAAACGGCCGTCTGAACCTTCAAATTGCACATCAAAAATGTTGACAGTTTATGGTTGATTTTAGGCCTTTATAAGTGAGCAATCAATGCGTGTGTTTATATAGAGCTGAGGTAAGCTGGTTTGTGTATATTTATTGATTAAAAGGAGGGAGAAAATGTAATTTGGGTGAAAAAAACTGTAAAGAAGGTGCCGTGTTTGTAAATTCATTGGCCCTACCCGTGTTTCATGCTTTAGTTGTCAACCAACCCTGCCTGGCGGTATCCCCTACCACGTAAATCTGTATTTATGGACGATTTCCTCGTCTAGTTCAGACTACCTTACGGATTCCGTCTGCCAGGAACTTTGTGGTCAGCCAACAGTAGCAGTGCCACTATTGTATCAAGCAACGTATCGTAACATACAACTATAACGCAAAATCATCCGCTAGGACGACCCTCGTACCGGTCCTAAGTTAGGACGGGTTCAGGGCCGTTTCCAAGGCAATTAGGACACATCGAACCCTTCCTATCTTTTGTGAAATCGTTCCTAGGATGCGTCCCAAGTTAGGACGAGTTACTCGTCCTACTCGAGATAAGACGTGTCCTAACTCTTTGTGAAATGGCCCCAGGCTCTTGTGTTTGTTGTAATTTGTGATTTGTACAAAAAATTATATTCTACTGCAATATGTTTTTAAAACCTTGTGTACATTGTGTACATTATTGGTCTACTGTAGTAATAATAATAAGCCAGAAATTTAAACCAGAAATTAGATATTCTTGAAATTCGAGCCCTGAGAACTACTGAGTAAATATTGCACAAGAATACTCCATGAGCAGAAAGCCGTTGGCTCACTGAAATTCAGCTAGTATGTTAGCAACTTACTTTTCCATCACAGAGGTCTCTGAGATTGCTGCCGGTCATGGCCCGGTGGAGCTTGTACTGGAAGAGTTTCCCATCAAAGTACAACCACGGACAGCACAGCTCCCACGGGATGGGGGCGCCAGAGGCGTCATTGGCTAGCAACGCGGCCTCAACACCACGCATGAAGATTGCTGCCAGCTGCACACCACGTGCTGTGATACTTGGTACCTGGTAGGACATTGAGAGTGAAATAGTGCATGGATTGACGAAATCAGAGAATATTTAAAATAAGATTCATTAATAGTCAAACTGCATAATGTCATCAGTAAATCAAAACATAATTCTTACAGTAAATACAGCACTGCTTCATCAGAAGAAGAAAAAAGGTTGTACCTCGATCATAGAGTAATATCATATCTCACCCTAGGGAGGCCGAGTGTGAAAAAGTTGTGAGCCAAAGCAAATATAAAGACATCCTGGTTGATACAGATTACTATCAGGGGAAAGATTTGCGGAAGCATCATGTTAAATTCCCTAGTGCAATGGACACAAGCTCTTGTGTTTTTTATCAGTGAGTTCGAGTCCCGGTTTTGACACTCGTGTCCTTGGGCAAGATACAACTTATTGCTTTGTCCTTTGGATGGGACAGAAAGCCGTAGGTCAGCAACCAATTATACCAGAAAACAAAGGGGTAAACCCCTTCTTTTAACACAAAAAGTGTTGAGGGTTCTTTTACATGCATAACACAACACACAACACCTGCAGCGTCACGCCTCGTCTGGTGAATAAAGCAATTATGGTTAGGTGTCTTGCTCAAAGACACAAGTGCCATAAACTGGGACCCGAACCCACAATCAGAAAACTTGGTTCAGGTGAACTAAACTGCTCGGCCATGACACTACCAATACAAATCTTAGTCATTATGGCATGACCCAGGAGAACGACTCGTTGGTTTTGAACGCCCTGTTTTTAAAAATAGCCATACTCCATCTTGCATTTACACTTAAACTTATTCCAAGTGAGCAGTTTGAATAGTTGGAAGCCGCCTTCACCGACGGACTGTCTGAAAGGGAGTCAACACTTACCCTGAGCTCCTGAAGCATCTGAGGTTGGTTCAAGCACGGCGAGACACTCTGAGCCAACAGTGCATCTAGTTCGTGTCTCCTCAGGATTGGAGGACTGAAATGCAGCATGTACCTGTAAGCCGATCAAAATTGGTAACAAAATCAAATGAGAGAGAAGGGCTGAATAGATCCTGGGCAGTCAGGTTGCCTCAGTGGTTCCTCCCCTCCACACAAACAACTACGGAAACCGACCGAGGTTTGGAACCTTAGGCCTTCAGCGGCCCAAATTCCATTACAATTTATCGTACTTTTGAACACATGAGGGCGCTTTCAAAGACTAATTTTCTTGCATGACAATCTTATTTTGACTGCATGTATGTTGTCTTCTTGGCCAAATAAACAATAATAATAATAATAACAACAATGGAAAAAAGTTTGTTTTACTTGTTTTGCATGACATAAATTTGGTTCACACATGCCCTCACTCAGTAAAAAATACTGCAAATTGAGCACAATCGGTGGCTTCTCCAGTTTACTACTCTCACAAAAACACTTTGGGCAATGGTTCTACTCTCTACATCAGCATTTGTGCCTCATGTGGCGTAGTGAGGTATGGGTTGGTTGTCGCGAGAAACACACTGATAGCAGGAGGGGAGGATATTAAATAGACCTTATGCATGGTGTTGTTTGAGTAAGGCGCCCTCGCCTAGAGGTAAAACGGAGGTTGCTAATTGGCCCCTGCCAAAAGGTAAAACAGAGGTTGTTCATTGGCCCCTGCCGAAAGATAAAACAGAGGTTGTTCATTGGCCCCTGCCGAAAGATAAAACAGAGGTTGTTCATTGGCCCCTGCCGAAAGTAAAACAGAGTTGTTCATGGCCCCTGCCGAAAGGTAAAACAGAGGTTGTTCATTGGCCAACCCTGTGTGCAACAAATCTGTGCAATTTTATTGTTTCATCATCGCTTTACCTCTAAGATGCCAGCTGGATGACGTAAATGCATAAGGTCATGTCTCACACAATTTGATTTCCAAGTCATTTTGGAACGAACCTGAGCACACAGCATAGAATGATAGCATGTCTTGGAACGTAGGTGGTCTTCAACATGGCCGGTGAGTCGCTGTACATGCAGGACAAGAAAGCGCGCAGTCTCATCGTCTTGTCCTCCGGCTCCCGTCCGAGCCACAATCGCTGCACCGGGGGCACCAGCCACTCCATGGGTGTGGCTTCAACAAGGTCTGGTTTAGGGAGGGTGGATTCCCGTCGGTTCAGCCACTCCTTGATCACTACTTTGGGGACATCTGCACCACCTAAATAAAATTGCCACACAGTCATTTATATAACTGAATATTTATTGACGCAGTTCCTTAATCCTGCAGTAGTTGGTGTTAGAGATGGATGTCATCTGTCAAAGTCTCAAACAACAGTTACCATGACTACACTAAATAACCAACAACTTTTTGATGAAAAAGTAATCACACACGTTCAAGTATTCTCTGAAAAGCCTCTCTCACAATATATAATTTTAGATAATGATAGAATTAAATTATAGATAATTTAACATCTTTATCATGTCTGCTCCTTTCTCTCTGGATCCAAGATGTTATTTGCAATCTTTAATTGAGGGTGGGGGGTTCTCTCACCATTAGCCTCCTTGAGGTGTTGGCAACTGAAGAGGATACCATAGACCTTCTGCCGAATCGGACGAAACAGATGAGTAGAGAGCGGGAACTCACCACTCATCTCATCCTCAAGGGTCACCCCTATCTTCATCTCTCCCTGAATAATCAATCAAGTTATCGATCAACCAAGTTATCAATCAACCAAGTTATCAATCAATCAAGTTATCAATCAATCAAGTTATCAATCAAGCTATCAATTAGTCAAGTTATCAATCAATCAAGTTAAAATCAAGTTATCAATAGATCAGGAAAAAATATTCAGTCAATCAATCAATTAAAATCAAGTTATCAAATAGATCAGGAAAAGATATTCAGCCAATCAATACATTCAATCAAATCAATAAGATAATCAAGAAAGAAACTGTCAGTCAGTCAAGAAATTTAATGAATCACTCAACCACCATGATCAAGTAAATAAAATCAATCAAGTAAACATATTCAATCAAGTAGATCAAAAAGTCACAGAAACACCATCAAAATATGTGTACATCGTTGGGAAAAAATCACACCAGCTTTAAACAGACACCTAACAAAAAATGGTATTAAAAACCAAATAACAGCATTAATCTGCATCAACATTTAATACTTTTATGTAGATGTACAAATAATATAGTCCTGCAAATATGTAGTCAGTGATGGCCTTACAAAGTAAAAACCAAGTTACACATGTAAATGGACAAAACACAGAAAAGAACATGAACATGAACTTAAACACCTGGTGCAGGATTGGTGATTTAAAAAAATAAAAGTAAAAGTTCCTACAAAGTTAATTCTACCAATCCTCCAGAGAAATATTTCCATCTGAAGTACTATCAAAGTTGAGGAAATAGCACTTGAAGACCTCCAAACCACCACCACTTATTTCAAATGCCACAATCAAAATAAGCAAGTATGTTATTATGCACAAATTCACTGCAAAAACATAAGCTACTGTTCAATGGTTTTACTAGAACAAAAAAACATTGTACGTAGAATGTTGGTTGAATGGTGGGTTGACTGAAACTGGACAATGGAAATTAATCTACTCTTCCAAAACCAAATGATACAAAATCCCCTTACATCAAGACTAAATTGTTCAGTTGAAACCCATTGGGCGTACAAAACTGTTGGAACAAAATATTTGCCTTGTGTTAAGGAAAATCGTCATGATGCAGACATTTTTTTTTTCACCCATTAAAATCAATGCAATAAAATCGAGGCTGAGAGGACAATAGTCAGATCCCATATTTTAACAGCTACTAGACAGTTAGGTAACCACGATGGTACGCAGGGGGCAAGACAAAAGTGAGTTTCTTACCCATCTGAGAATTTGGCACACTTGCGGCATCATGCTCCCTGTCTCGTGACGGTGCTTGGCTATCCTCAGCACCTCGGGGGCGACAAAAGGAAGGGGCGGAGCCTCCACCAGCAGGCAAGGGGGCACTGGCTGCTCCATGAGGGACGGGATGGAGGAACGAGATGTATGCGTCGTGGAGGATGTTTCTGACTGGCCGTCTGGTGGGTGCTTAGAGGATAGATTGCTGCTGGAGGGAGGCAGTTGTGTCTCCTGGAAAGAAAATTATTTTAGATTCTCACAAAAAACCAAGGATTTGGATTGACCAGAAATTCCTACAGGCATATTTTGATGGAAAATTCAGTCCAGTCACTCTAAACTTATGCCCCATGAAACAGTCAGTTTCACACTATTCATTGTTTTAAAAACCTGCGGCCTCCAGATTAACGTACCGGTGCTCTACCAACTGAGCTATCTAGCCCTAGTGTCGACGGTCTCCCTCACAGAAATTAAATCAATCTTAAAAATGTATCCAGTCATTTTCTCTTGTTGTTTATTAGTTGGTATACAAAAATAAAAAACAACCCAGAAGGTTCACTTACCTGGGAAGTTTTGCTTGAGGACTGAGCCCTGCTGCAAGGAGAAAGACAAACAAGAAATTCAGATTACCTCTAGAAAAAACATTGCTGGGTTAGTGTTTTCCTCTGTACTTTCTTGAATCGTCCTTTTTTGTTTTTCCTTCGCCATGACAATTTTCAGAGTAACCCTTGAAAAATGTACAGACCAATCCGTACTCGCAAGTGCTGCACGCCACACCGTCAAAGAAAATCATGGCTTGGCTGGTCAAGTTGCTTGTGTCCTTGAGCAAGATACTAATACCAAAATTGCGATGTCCTTTTGATGAGACGTAAAGTTGTATAGGATAGGTAGTTCATGTAAAAGAACCAAGAACATTTATTGTGGACTGAAGAGTAGGGGTTAACCCTGGTGTTTCTGGTTCATTGCAAGCACCCTAAGGCTTGTCTACAGAAATGTTTGCTTTTGAGGCATACTTGGTTTCATTACCAATAATTAATAATAATAACCCTTCCTTTTGCTGCCTCATGCATATTCCAATCAGTTGACCAATGAGATTACAAGGGGAGTGCCATCTGACACCGACTCAATTTTCGAGGGAAGAAAAAGAAAAAGCCAAAACGGCTCATAAACTGAGAGAAAGGTCTCATACCTTTGCTGGGGTTTCTCCTCTTGGGTCTCCCCTTCGCTCAGACTGTCCTCGATCGTCTCCAAGGTCATATCCGCCATTCGCTTCTCAAGATCTTCCTCCATCTGGGAATGGATGTCATCGGTCAACTCCTGAATAAAAGCAAGAAACAAACAAACAGTTACAACGACTACTTCTAACTAGATACTGTGCTTGAGTCTTTGTAGAAATGGCAAAAATATAGATGAAATACCAAAAGGGGAAATAACTTCGTACAGCGCTGTTTAGTTTTCGATGGCACTATTATATTTAACCAGTTCACTTTGGGATTAAAAATCTTTTTCTCTTTACCCGTACTGTACCTAAGACAATATTCAGGTGACGAGAGTCGACTGTATCTACACATGTACAGGTTTCATTTCAACAGCCATTTTATCAAGTGCAACACAAGGCCTTAAATTAACCCATGGCACCACTGGGTTGGCTGTGGGGCTCTTTGGGTTGGCTGTGGGGCTCTTTGCAAAGTTTCAACACAAGTTAACATTTTCCTCATAGAAGTGCCCCTCACCAGAGGAAAATTGCTCTGCCTCTTCAAGAGCGATTCAAGGCCTGCAACGGGTAACAACATTTGCAATTGATCAGTATTATTTAATATCAGGCCTCGAATTACACGGCTGCCACGACGGCCAGTGCCGTTGATGCCCTTTGTAACTGGCCGTGGTGCCCCTCGAAAAAAATGCCCTTTTCACGGCCATAATGCCATGCCCTTTTCCCCCAATGGCTGTCATGCCCTTTTCCCCATTGACCATCGTGCCCTTTTTTTGAAAGTTAAATATTTACTTGTTTTAGTTTTCAGCCGACGATGTATCTTGAAGTTGTAGCGTAAATTGTTTACATTCAGGCTATCACGACCGTCTATCGGTTGCAAACACTTTTTCACTGCCATTTTCACTGCCATAATGTCATGCCCTTTTCCCCCAATGGCTGTCATGCCCTTTCCCCCGTTGACCATCGTGCCCTTTTTTTGAAAGTTAAATGTTTACTTGTTTTAGTTTTCAGCCGACGATGTATCTTGAAGTTGTAGCGTAAATTGTTTACATACAGGCTATCACGACCGTCTATCGGTTGCAAACACAGTATGCACCCGTTGTACACGAACACCCCACGCCCTCAAACAAGGGACCAGTCTATAACAAAAACCACTGATCAACAGAGGGCACTTCGTCGTTTTGGATGCCTTTCTTCTAGTGGACACTTATTCAATAAAGAGGTCTGTTTAATGAATCAACAAAGTAGTTCCCCGTTGGTTGTATTTTGTTTTATAACTTTCATAATTTAGTGGCCTTGGTGCCTTTTTGTTTTCACATTTTGGCCTTGGTGCCCTTTCTACTGGCCTTGGTGCCCCCAAAATTTAAAATACTCAAGGCCAAAGTGGCCTTGCCCTAAAAAATTTGTAATTCCAGGCCTGTAAAATTACCTTTTCTAAATCAGACTGGGCCTGTTGCTCGGGTGCCTGAACGACAATCTGCGGAGTTGAAGAATCCTTTTGGAGGGGAAGGAGAGAGAAAAGAAAAACAAGTTTTTAATGATGGAATTATATACATACATAAGTATACACGAGTATACATACATAATAGTGAACAAATTTTAATAACAAACCAAACTAACCACAGGATGTGATGTTTGCATGTGTGGATGGAAACAAGAAAATCTAGCTTCAACTTCCATGGCAAAATTTTCACTGAAATCTGTATTTTTAATACTTTTTCTCTGAACACATTTTGACAGATGCTGCTGTTTTACGATGAAAAACACAAAAAACCTTTTGCATATGCCACGGACAAAGCACAAAATACATTTAACATGCACAATTGTTTGTACATGGCTGATGGGCGGTTCAACAATTATTTTTTAGTCTTTACTAAACTACCACTTTGCAGATTTTGTGTGTGCAATACCTTGGGAAAAGAAAGCTTATTCTAACTTTCTTGAATCTATAAAAATAACTATTCAAAGTTCAAATCTAAATTTTGGATTGTCAAATCTGCAAAAAAATCAGAACTAGCATCTTTAATGGCGACACCCACGTAATTGGACAAGTCTTGACATTTTGAACAGTGCGCTGTGCTCATTAAAATATAAACACCTATAATGCATAACTTACAAATTTATCAAGGCTCCTACACAAGAAAAACAACTATGGGGGCACATCCATAGAAAATATTGAACACAGTATAAATACACAGACAGGCAACTTTGTAATTGCAAACCAAGAGGAAATGCAAAGCACAGAAACCTTTGTACGGTTATTGTCTGTTTTCTGTGGCACTGGTTTATCTTATTTTTAATCCCCCCCCCAAAAAATTTATAAAAATTTAAAAACAGAGTAATTCAGCTGAAAAGTTGCATGCCTGTATAGGTGGTATACAGTCATGATTCTCCTGGAAACAGGGAGCCAACATAGTTGTATAAGGTCAGGGCCCAATTTCATGGCTCTGCTACCGTAAGCAAAGAATCGGCGCTTGCGGAAGCAGGGAATTCCGCGCTTACGTCAAGCGTTTTCACGGGTTAGCGGGAATTTCGGCTTGTGCGCGTGCGTACTCCACGTTACTAGGCATTCTACGCTTACACAGCTAGCGCAGAAATTCGGCGCTTGAACAGTAGCGGAGAATGGTCACCGCAAGCGCAGAATTCGCGGTAAGCAGAGCCATGAAATTGGGCCCTGATGAGATGTGATCATATTTTCTTGATCTGATGCCAATGCGGCGATTCACAAAACAGAGTGCACCTCTACAGTTTGCCCGGGCCATTTTCGCAGAGTGTCATCGGAAAAGGTCGACAAGTTGGTTGAGTCGTCTCGCAGCGCCCACCGCAAGACTTTAATTGATTCAGTTCGTTCATGGTTTTTAAAGCAGCAAGGTCGTATTTTTGGATGTTTACAGGATGGTATTTTTTGTGAGGCTGGTGAATGTTTTTCCGCATTCATGTCATCCATTTAAAGGTTCCCCATACTGCACATGCTGTGCTGAGTTGCAAGTGTGATTGTTTTCAGACTGCCACTTTCTGACAAAAATTGCATCTCTGATGTTAACTGTAGAGGGCGCTCTGTATTGTAAATGGCCCGTATTCAGGCAGTGTTGTTATGTTTGAAATGCCAAGATGCATCTCACCACTGGTTCGGGGTCAGAACCATCACTTCTTCCAAAAAGATATTATAAAATACAATAGTCGTGAACTGAAAATATTTGTTGTTGTAACCCTTTGAAGCACAGATTGAAATCTCATGTTTAAGGGTGCGTCTCCAAGGGAAGGTAGAGAGATGTCTGCCCTCAGTTTGATCGCTTAATGGACACACCGATTGGGAAGCCCGAAAAACTCACCTGTGTAGTTTGCGTGTTAGTCTGGTTCTTGTGGGACACATTGTTGTGTTGACTTTGTGACGAGTAGTGACTGAACTTGGGAACTAGACCAAAACAACAAACAAGAAAACAGTGTACAAATTAAGTCCCTGCTTCAAATATTACAAATATTACAGGTCCAACTTTAAATATTTCTCTTTAATGAATATTTATGACTCCTTTTTAATGAATATATCACAACTGACCTTTGCCCCGAGACTTGGCCCAGGCTTCCCTGGTCCCATACCAGTAGTACTCCACACACGCCTTGAAGCGCCTGATCTTCTCCTCGGTGCGCGACGTGGAGCTCTTGAAGACGTCTCTTGCGACGGCATCGAGGTTGCGGGTATCGGGGAGGTTGCGGACGTACTCGCTGACGGTGTTGATGATCACGTCCAGGGGAGGCAGGATCAACTGCTGTGCCCTCAGCTGCAGAAGAAAGGAGAAACAACAACAATCTCATGAAAGAGTGATACTTTTAATTTGTTGAGAATTCATGGGTCAAACTGACGTCAACCCATCTGAATAGAGCCAAACATTCGATGGGTGTCACACAGAGCTCATCATTTGTACAATCAGAGCTACATGTATGTATGAACTATAAGATCACTCTATACAGCACCTTACAAGGGTTTTCAAAGTGATTAGGTGCCAAGCTCCCTACACATACTTGGCCGCTCAGCCATGTCAAGCAAGTGGCAACTAAAGTTTATGCTAGTTGAATAATAAAACATCCTTGGTATTAGCAAGTTTTGTGGATATCACTTTCAACCTCAGCTGGGATAAGTGCATCTCTGACATAGCTGAAAAACACATCTCAGAGTCTTGGGTGTTTGCATCGTACACGGCAGTACCGGACACCTTCTGCCATGCCCCATCTCTACAAAGCCCACCATGCGCCCAGCTATGGAATGAGCTGTCCCATCGGGGCCGGTGCTCAAGCGTATCATTCATCCCTGCTTGATAAGATTCAGCAGCGAGCTACATGTATCAATCTGGTGGGACAGGATCTGGCAACATCTCTTGAACCGTTTTCTGTTCTAAAGACGCTCCGTCTCCTCATTAAGTCTCTTCTACAGGTAATTTCATGGTATGTGCGCAGACGATCTCTCACTTGTTGTCCCTTCTGTACGTACCTTACTCCTATGTAGCACCCGTGCCCTTGACACGCGTGCCCTTGAGCAAGGCACTTAACCATAATTATTTCGTAAAAAGTTAGGAAGGTAGTGCATTCTGCTCTACCAGCCAGGCTTGTAGTGGATGATACCCATGCCTACATTCTTGCGGACTGTGAAGGGGGTAACCCTGTTTCAGCCCCAGGAGTACATGTATACGTGCCCCTGGTGACAGTTGAATTAGGTCGACAGTCCAAATCAGTTAAGTGTAGCCCTCACCTTGAATTTTGCCATATCTCATAAAATAATATATATATATATAAAAATACAAGGGTGACTGTAAGCGCATTTCCATGAACTTGAGCGCTAATTACTGCTAGCATGCTAGCAGTGATTCAGGGAATAGAACACTTACTCTGAGGCCGTTGAGTGGATGGTCCGGACCTAGTAAAGACCAATGAAACAGGGCTAGGTCCTCCTCCGTCAGTATATGGTTACCTACCGAAAAACAACAAGGATGAAGAAGCTATAGTTACAATGTAGGTCAGTAAAGAGGTTCATGACTTCAGAACCAAGGATGGGAGAGAGAGAGACAATTGAAAGCCCTCAGGGAAATTAATTCTTTCCTCAGACCTGGAATTAAACAGAGGTAGTGGCATCTGTTGCCCCATGCCCTGGTCTTGGTGCCCCTTCAAAAGTTTTCCATTGACTTTAATATTTTTTCAATGGAAATGCACTTTGCAAAATGAATATGGCCTTGCCTTCTCAGATGAAATTCCAGACCAGTTTCCATATAAATCCAAAATGAAAAGTAATTATTGATACATTTACAAAGATGTTCAACAAACTTGGAAGTAAGTGATGACAAAAGCTTTGCATGGCATGCATAATAGGAAGTAACTACATAGTATAACTAGTAAACTTGCGGGTACAACCATGTATAAAACTATTTTGGGAGGAGTGTTGGCCCTGAAAAAAAGCCACTGTGGTCTCGATGCTCGATGAACAGTACACTCAGCAATCTCCTAAAGGCGAGCGGAATATACTGTTCGGAACGTCAAGACCCCAACAGCTCTCTTCAGAGCCAATTCTCCTCCCATAAGAGATCTATACATGGTTGTCCCTGCAACTTTACTAGTTATAGTTACTTCCTAAACTTGGGAGTGTTTAATTTGGACACAATGTTTTTAGTATTTCCCTGGAAATTTTTGTTACCCTATTTCAAGAACCTTGCTAAAACCCGTTCCAAATTTCACAGAAACGCTTCAGCAAAACTTATTGCTTGACAAATTTCATCAAAGCAAAAATGAGCAGGATACCAGTCACCTAGACATTATTTTGCTAAGCATAAATTTGTTGTGCTTCACTTCTTTTTCTATGCTTAAGCAGCTCTAAAGACACTGGGCACTTGCCTCATTTCAAGGGAATTTACCACATGAACAAAAAGCTGCCGAAATGACAAATAATCTGGCCCCGCTTTGTGAGTTGAGTTCATGTCATTACAGCACACAGGGAACAAGACCAAGAGGATAATGCATCATCCCCTCTTCTCTCATCTCTCTCTGGAGGGACTTTCTTACCAAGGAGAGCAGCCAAAATGACAAATCTCTCGGGATGCAGATTCAGCGACTTGGCGACCTCATTCAGGTTGTACTGTACCGACAGCAGCTCTCCCTTCTTGGTCAGTTTCATCAGGTGGGAGGAAAACATCAGGGGCGGGTCAAAGATGGCAAACTCCGGTGTCTGTGCCAGGACGCCATGGCAACCGTACTGGCGCAGGTAGGTGATGAGTTCGCGTGGGTGGTCTCGGGAACTACTGAGGGTCGTTATGCCGCATTGTCGCATCGCCAGGCGGATGCATGTTTCTGAAAATTCGTTTACAGACAAAAACAGAATACACACCGTAAAGGTCAGCGGAGCAGTGAGTACAAATGCATAGTACTGAGTCATTATGATGCAATAAAATAGGACATCAAATTGGTACAAAAGATTAGTCTTGATTCCAGGCGTTCTGTTCTCATTATCGTCCAAATATTGACTGTGGCATATAGGCAATCTAATACCACCTTGAATCAACATAGGGTGGCATTATTTAATTGGAAACTGTGTCCTTCCGTGTGTAAATATTATAAACATATTACGGACGATAGACCAATAAATATTTATAAAAATAATACTACAAAAAAATACAAAATATAAATACAACTGTGTTTAGCTATCAGGCTTCACACATAAAAAAAACATATAGAATCACCTGAATAAGTAATGTGTAAATACATGTAAGTATTACAACAACAAAAAGATCACATGTATGAATGTCATTTATACATTACATACTTGACCAAATTAAATTAATTTTGCTTTTTTCATATTCCACTCTCCAAAAGAAGTGCAACCCTGCCTTCACAATATTCTTTAACAAAGAGTGACAAAAGACCGCGAAAAGCCGGGAAATAACTGGGCACGGGCCGACAATAAAAAACGATGGAGGGACTTTAGTTTACCATCACAAAGGGATCATTCTTGTCGGCAACAAAGACGCTTGCTGGTCCATATAAGGAATGGTATCGACAAAGGGGCGCCATAGATTGGAGAACATTATGTGGTAGCTGGGGTGATGTTCTTGATGAGTTCAGCAGGAACTCGGGACCTTCACATTGAACGAATCAAACGGTTGATGTCAATGAGCCCTTCACAACCAGCAGTACAGATGCACTGCTGAATGTGTATATTTGTTTTCAGTTTTCATGTCAAAGTACCAATTATCATCTGAAGTATATACTTGACTCTGAAGTATACACTCCCCCCACCATACACACTAACACAAGCAATTTGTCGACCAGGTAAATCATGGACCTCTCTTTGTTCTCCCATTGTTTTTTAAATATTTATTGTTTTGTTAGCAACACTCTCATTGGCTTTGTACACGAAAGTGATACAAGGACGTCCTCTCCCTCTTGATCCCTGGAAGTTACAAAAGTCCTAACACACGATCACACACAGAGTGTGTAAACACCTGCAATCAGGAACCTCTTACTATCCCCTTATGTTTGTACTCAAACTTTCTGCCAACAGCTGCCATTGGGTTTTGTACACATGCATAGGTTCTAACCAGGGATCTTCAACTAACTTGGGAACCCTATTGTCCCTTTTGTTATGGGTCCCTGATTTGAATGTTTATAACTACAAACGCTCAGCATTATGGCTCTACCCAATTCCCCCCCCCCCCCAACATAAAAAATATATTTAACAAAATCTTGAAAATCCATCCCACGGTTTTGCTTGATGGATTTGGTCCTGCACCTCTAAATTACATGTACCCACTCTGACCCACAGGACCAGGCATACCAAACACACAACCATTGTACAATGTATCAGAGTCAAATCGTAGGCCTATTGGAGGTTTAACTGCAAGTAGAGTTGAATAATTATAGTTGATTTGCAGAAAGTAGGACTAGAGGAAACTATTCCAAACCGTTCTCTAGTTCTCACCTGAATTTAGAGTATTCATTCACAGCTACACCAACAACCAACAATGATTTAGCACTGGGCAAATGATTTAGCTTGGGCAATAAATGCAAAGACTAACTATTTAATATCACCATTTTAATAGTGTATTACTTGTGGTTTATTACTTATTATTTGAAATTAAAAAAAAAACTCAAGATGATCCCTCTGCTGCCGCTTCCCAGGTTTTATTGTACACTTGGGTGAGATCCCTGGTTATATGACAGGTACAGGTTGAATGGCTTCTGACTGGCATCCCTTAACAAAGATATTGACAGAATAGGGAGACCGCCACAACATTAGGGCTAGATGGCTCGGTTGGAAGAGAACCTGGCAGTGAATACGGGGGTAGCAGGTTCAAATCCTGCTCTAGTCAATTCTTTGTACAATCCAAAATTAACTGAGCAGGGTTAATTCATTGGTTTTCATTTTGAATGTACTTCACTTAAATGCATTTTTTCGTACCTGTTGTGTCTCATATTGTATTGCTCTTTTGAATGATATTTTTGCTTATACACTGTATCTGTTTTGACCATCAACATTGAATGAACTAAACCATTCTAAAAGATCTTGATGAAAACGAAGGAATTTTTTAACCAGATGATAAAGGTCCACTAGCGGATAATTTATGGCAAAGAACTTGCCTGCTCAGATCTTAAGTTCTTTTTTTTTATTTTATCAAACTTTTACAGAATAATTTAAACTTAATCACACATGTAGAATTCCAATCTTTTTTAAACACTGTTACAGATTTTTAAAAGGAAATCGTTTTTTTTAGAGCCTTTTTCCCCCCCCCCCCACTCAAATGAGGAAATCCGTGAGAAATATTCTCGTAGCCAGGTAAAATCTTTGTAATGTTGAACAGTATTGAAACAATCACATTACTTTTTTTCCCTTAGAAACCACGTTTTCATATGAAATCTATAGGCCAAAACCAGGCACTTCCTGCAAAAACCGTGAAAACTGGGTTTATTTGCTCAGATCAAGTAGTTGAGAATAACAGCTTTCAAATTAAACCTAAATAGCGTCTGTTCAACTCCACAGTATTTGTCAACGTACAGGATATTTAAAACATGTACATTGGTCTTCTTCACTTTTATTGCCATTTCATTATTTCCGAGAACTGCCAATTCTGTCATGGGGCGTTGTATCATTTAGTGCAAAACTTTCAGTGAATGAGAGCTTGATTTCCTTGGAGAGTTTTAATATCAAAGCAAAACCTGGTGTATCAGATTGGCGCATTTATGCACAGTTTCAGATGAGATGCTGCAATTTTGTGCACATTTTGAAAATGATAAACAAAATGATCTTTAAAAAACAAAAACAAAATACCATCAGAGGAAACACTTAAGTCCTTCAAGGTTGAGAAAAAGTCATACTCTAGTTGAAAAAACAAACGTCACAGAAAAACATGTTTCAAATGTTACGCATATTGGATAACTTTGGTGGAAAAAATGTCCTCGCTCCAGTTACATGTATGTACATTTTCTCTAATTTGTTTCTTTTTGAAGGGAACTTTCAAGAAAAATGTGTCAAAGAATGGTCTGACAAAATTTATGAAAAGTAGTTAATACACAAACAAATAAATAAATAAATACATAAATAATAAACAAGCACCCCAAGAACCAACAAACAGACAGACAAACAAATAAATAAATAGTATACATGTAGACCTATGTTAAGATGTTACCTGTGGCATCAAAAGTTCACATAATTTGCAGGCACAATTTGTACACAGTTCAATTGAAGGAATCACCAAGTCACTGTTCAATTTCGATCAATTGTTAGACACGAAGATAAGGAGCACATCTCAAAACTCGTTTACAAGTCTTGAATTTGTGTGGCATTTTAATAACAAAGTGTAACTTGTAATATGACCAGTGTAGTATCTTGCCTGCCAGAAAATGCCCTTGAATGTACGAGGTCACTCTCACTGTCTGTAGAGCATCCACCATAAGGCATCCAGTTTTACAGGAACTTTTACAAAGAAAGAGAATGGCTAATTAATTACTACAATTTTTTTTTTAAGTGGGCGCTTACTCTTTGTTCCCAAGGACATTAAGTTTATCCGTTACTTTTCTTGAAGGAAGTTTGATGTCAACCGCAGCTTTGTCCAAAAATACTACAAACATGCCCGCTTTTCTGACGTTTTGAGAAAATATAGGGCATCTTGAATGTGGCCCTAGGCACTGGGTGGGATTGTCTTTCATCTGCAATAGACTCCAGTAGCCTTTATTGTGGCTACGTACTCCACAACAAGCTACATTACAAACAATCTCCCCAAGAACACTGTGCCCTAAATTCTTTGGGTTTAAACCGTGTATTTGTTCGTTATCAGAAACTTGGTGGCCTTTCTTAAAGGGGGCATTACAACATAAATTTTTCGAAAAAAAGAAAGAAATGGGAACAACCAGGAATAACTCAAAATGTTCACTTTGGTCTGCGACACGAAGTTCAGGTCTTTACAATATTAATTAATACACAAGCTGAATGACTTGTAAACAAAATCATTTTGATAAATTGCACATGTAACAGGTTTTATATTACTCTTTTTTTGGGGGGGGGCCTAACCCTTCCCAGATATGTGTTTTTTGCTTTTGATTGGTAGCCATCAGTCTGCACCCACTGTCCTGGCAGCTCTTGTTATTGTAGCTCGCTTATTTGGGGTTCCTTGTAGAATATTGATTGGGGTCTGTAATCCCTTTAAGGTTATGAAGCACCCCCCCCCCTCCTCCCTTCTCACACAGCCTTCAAAGCAACCACACTGCTTGACCTACATATTATGTAATCAATAAGGGGCAGTTATATGCAAATAATAGAGACATCTTCCTCAATTCATTGGGGGTACTGTAGCGTTAGGGCTCGTTTAAAAGATCTTGGGGAGGGGGAGGGTATTCGAGGAGTTACTTTTTAAGTATCCGGTGAAAAGGAGGTACAATGTACATGGTACATATAGCTCCACTGCTACCATGTAAACAAAGAGTGGTCTGTAATCTGTATGCACATGTACCTCACTAATATTGGCAAAGTTGTGCCGACTAACACTTTGTGACTCCTTTGTTTCATAGAAAAAAAATGAAATTTAAATAAAGATTGAGCGTTCTTTTTTTTTGGGGGGGGGGGGTTTGAAATTCAAACCCCTGCCTCTGTTAACTTTTACATCAGAGTGGACTAATGTTAACATGCCATGCGTCAGTACATTGTGCACAAAGACCCGGCAGAAGTGTGTGTGTTTGTACCTTACAGCACCAAAACCCATCTCAAGCTTCTCTTTTTTCCTGACTTCTTTGTGTCTTTTCACTCTCCGCATTCAAGACTGCAGCTGTCATTTGGTCTAGCACCTGGCCCCACCAAGGGGACCCCATTGTTATTCAAATAAGACCGGGCTTCAAATCTTATCATAATAATAATCGTTAGGCAACAACAGTCCCCGACTACCATACATGTGTGTTGGTAAACCCAGCCTCATGCTGTCAATGCACACAATTTGTACACAGTATACATGTACAGTGTACATGTAGGCCACCACACAAAGGACAATACATCGCGTCCAGAGAGCGCGCGTGGAAGCTGAGGGGTTACTTGGCAGAGTGCCAAGGTCAATAAAAACCGTACACGGTCGGTATGAGTAATTCTTGCTGGCCTAATTTGCTATTGAGGGAGACAGGACTGAGTGTGTGTGAGGGAGAGAGGGAGAGAGGCAAGTGTGGAATGGAGTTGGACCTGGGAGACGAGGCTTGTGGTATCGTGTGCCTTTCGGATTTCCTTTGTGAGTCTAAATATAAACACTGGACTGGAGGAGCTGGATGTATCGAGGGCAGCACATTAACCAAAACATCACTCTTACACTGTTTAAAAGTTAAAAAGACAAGGCACTGGTATTATTAGTGCATTTAGTGAGAGCTACAGTACATGTCCGGAGTCGGGTGTGATTGCATAAATAAAAATGTTTAAATCCTGTAAATTGGATTATTCTCCTCTTGGTTTGGAGTTGAAACTGCCTATAAAAATTTTTTACAAATGTTTTATTGGAGATGTTTACAGTCTCTCTACAACTCCGTTTCAAATAGAAATCTGCAGGTTTGGTCATAACGAGGGCTACGCCTTGCTGCCCTTGATAGCGATTTGCACTCTTTCAGGAAAAATCAGAAGGTGTAGGGAGATCAACGAAAAATCCTTATACTCGGAAAAAAATCCTTGACAAAACTAACACATTCCTACATTTGGTCCCGATATCAGTCCCAATTTTGAAAATGTTGGGCGAGTAACTTTGTGAAGATTTTAGATCAGTCTCAGAGAGCTAAAAAGTTCCAACAGTCAAATAGAATTATAAGCGTATTTTTTTTTTTTTTTTAAAGCTAAATCAATATTATAATAAAACACTTCTCCTGCAAAGGGTCATGGTTTAAGTAATAGACTTACATGACAGAAACATATCAGGTAATTAAATTTCCTCAAAACTAGAGCTCACTCTCAATCTGTTGTATGTAGACACTTAATGCATGCACCGGGGCGAATGAAATCATAACGGAGAAGTCACACCGAGTAGAATTCTACTAAACAACAATGCCTCATCCTACTTTTGATCATTTTGTGCAAGAAGCCGTGAAAATGAAAAAAGCCGCGAAAAGCAAGAAGCCGCGAAAATGCACGAAACCGTGAAAATGCAAGAAGCCGTTTTGTTTTTTATGGGGAACTTTATATCAATCTATTTAGTTCAATCAGGTCGAGTTTCATCGTAGTTTCTGCATAAAATATCACTTTATTACTTTTTGTAAAATAATATAATTAGTAAATGACTACCTCAGTGCCAGTAATCTGTTCTAATGACACAGTACAATCCATACCAGACAAGCCACTTTTAAACTAATGGCAAAAAAAGGAGATATGGCAAAGCACAGTTAGCACACAAACTTTGCTCAACTTTTTTTCGCCAAGTTTTTCATGCAGGAATGACACAGGCCTTGAATTAAACTGAGGCCAAGGAGGCTATGGCCTCCGTTGCCCCTGGTCTTGGCCTTGGTGCCCGGGCCATAGACTTAAAGATGATTTTCCAATGGAAGTGCCCTTGCAAAATGAAGATGAAATTCCAGGCCTGATGATATTAGGCCCTTGGAGAGAAAAAATATAAAATTAGCTGGTTATTTTAACTTTTCCCGCCTCAACTTTATAAAATCAGTCCCATATAAATGGTCACTTGTTGAGCCCCTTTCAAACGAGAGCAATTTAGCAGGGGTCCTTTGCTTTATTGTAGCATGGTTGTCTAATTTTACAAACTGCACATCATGTGAAAGGACAGCAATGTTTGGACTGTCCAGGGTCCCTAGTGAAATCGCAAGGGACCAAAGTGGCAGACAACAGGCACCCATTACCAAGTACCTTTGTTACTGGTGCTCGTGTGAAAGGGACTTTGGTGAACCCCCAACATATGAGGACACTACATCTGTAAAATAAAATTCAAACCTCAGACAAAAATCCAACTCCACTCTTATCTGGTGGTATACATGTAGCATTCTGACCTTTCTCCAGTTTATTGTACCTTGGTTGTGAAACAGTGGAAGTTTCCATGACACAACCTGACAATCAGCTTTTTTAGAAAGGCTGGTGTCGCTAAAGGTGTTGCTATTTATTGGCATCTAAGGCCTGCGCTAAACATTGGGCTTTTGCTGTGCCAAACTCAGATAATTAGAAAATGCTCAAATTAAATCGAAAAAAAGAGTGGCGTTTAAAGGAACATTACAGAATTGGTAAGAAATAAACTTGTAAAATACACTTTTTGATCACAGATTTACGTAAAACGTACACGGTCTAATGATGATGATAGTAGAAAACATCCCTTGAAATATTTCTGTCTGAAATGCCATATTTGATGCGAAATGAATAAACTGATTTTCCGATTGGAGTTTATCGCTCAGTGAGCGTTTTATTCATTTGTTGAATCTATATGATTTCATGCAAATGTGTAATCGGTTTTTCACTATTTTCTCGTGACCCAGATGGCCGATCGATCTCAAACTTCTACAGGTTTGTCAGTTTATGTATATGGTGGATTACATAAAGTGCTTGCATTGCCGGCAACTGTTTTGTTAGCAAAAACCAATTCTGTAATGTTCCTTTAACGCAAACTTTTGATTTAAGTTTGACACTGCCGTGTAGCACTGCAAGCTCTGCCGTGCTACACGCTAAGTTCACGAATCAAATTGAGTTCTCAGTCAGGCAATGCTCTTTGGGAATACGCATGCCCAAAGCTTTTGACAATTTCAGCTTCAAACGTTGAAATTATCACAATACTGACAGAATCTTATAATATTTAATATATAAAGTTCAATAATGTGAAAGTTCTCCTTGTTAGACCGTAGTGGGAGTATTCCGAGATGGGATGGGAAACATCTTTTGACTGGAACAAACATTATTCAATTAATCAATTATATTTGACACTCTTAAACAAAGACAAGGAAGGGTGGGGAACGTTATCATTATGATTTTGCCATTAATATTTGAGTGTCACAGCTCGAATTGCCATCATGAAGCATGACTCTCTAGCAATTTTCTCCTGTGTCCGCCATTTTGAATCACTAAAATTACAGCAAACTATTTCACTAAATTTGACGTTTGTCACCGATTCGTTTCAATTGCTGCTCTTTTGTGTTCATTAGCGCAGGCCTCATGCTTAAACGCTTGCTTTCCTGACAATCCAGCCTCAGCAGCAGCAGCAGCAGCAGCAGCAGCAGCAGCCACTTTCTTGGCCCAGGGTTCTGCCCAGGATTTTTTGAGTGTCAGAAAACTTTTTCCCGAAACCATTGCAAGATGGACCAGTTTACACGGTAGACTCAAATCAAAGAAGCATTCAAAATGTATAGCTTTGGATACCGTTTTTTTAACCGGTAAAAACCCTACATGTAGTTTAGATTTCATTGAAAACCTTTGAAAGGACATTGCAAGTTTAATTACAAAAACTGGAAAATGTGTGTGGTCGGAAACAGAGTAAATTCTGTCAGTGGTGGTTGGGGAATCCTGAGTGCCGGGCGGGTTTTCCAGCACCATCCACTCTGGGCCTAACCCTGTTAGACTAGAGTCAGTCACTCAGAGAGGCCATCATTATAAAATACAAATCCGTTTTATTAAATAGGGTCAACGACCAAAGTTGGCAGAACTAGAATCAGCCGGAAGTAAACACGAAGGGGCAAAGGGTAATTATGATGAATGTGACAGGTGCAAGCTGTGACGTCACAATAACGGTAGATAACAAAACAGGTTCCTTAACGATGGAGACCATTGTGTGCCCTGTCTCATGGTTAAAAGGACGCTTCCTGGAAGCTCATATTTTATTCAAAAATATTTCCAAAATAACATCAATTAAAGGTGTAATACATGTGCATACGCAGACTTTTGGTTTTTTTCGAAGAAAACAAAAGTTAACTTATTTTCATCCTCTAGTTTTTAATAAACTCACCATACCAACAACCTGTAAAAACTGTCATCCAATGGACCTCTTGCATATAAAATCACAAGCTCAAACAGTGCCCTCATTGAGGTCAAAAAAAGACCTATCATTGGCTGAGAGTTGTACATAAAAATTAGCTTTTCCGTTTTTTACCTCAGCAATGGAGGCCTTATGCAAGGGACTAACCAAGTGATTATACTGTAGGTTACATGTAGGTGAAAACAACGAAAATCCGTTGAAATTTTTGTCACTTGACAAGCATTTTGCTTACATCTATCGGGGAAAAAAAAAAGGGGGTCTCCAGTACTTCAGAAGGAAATACAGATATTTCTATTGAGAATTGGCACTGGCATAAATGTACTCTATCATCACTAAGGTCTCAGATTATAACTAAACTGTTTTTTTTTTTCAAGCATTAAACCAACTTGATTGCTGGCATCACAAAAGAACGAAAATAACCTGTCCACCACCCCATCCCCCTCTCAACCCACCCCCCCCAAAAAAAAAAAATATGGAACATTTTATGTTTGTCAATTTACATTTCTATATAGGTTAAATTTAATGTTGTGTTTCTTTAAAAACTCAAGGTTTAAACGCTAAAAAAGAAGATATTTTCACCATTGCTTTAAAAGTCAATCCTTGGGTGCAGAAGGGGTGAGGAAACCTGCTGGGGTGTGCACATGTATAATCTGGGTACAAGATCACCAAATCAAGGCAATTCTGAAAGTGCATGCTGTGTTCCAGGTCTAGGGTAACAAGAGCAAACAAGGATCACAACTGCTATTTGGGTACAGGAAACTTTAACTAGTTTCATAGATATTGGTTAGAGAAAAAAGCTATGTTTGCACTAATACCCCGTTCACTGCGACCTTACGAAGACCATGCCGATCACCCCGATCTGAAAAAGATTATCAAAACGGGGCATATCGCCGTCAAAATCCATAAATTTGGCTAATTAAAGACTGCATCACGAATGTACTGCGATGCTTCTATGTCAAAAGCGTTGCTGACTCGATGCAACTACGATTACACCTAGACTTATGCCGACCAAGCAGTCGTTTCCACTTCGTTGCCACTACGAAGTACAGGACCATACTACATGTACGTTGTTACACAAACCTAGAAGACTGTAGGACGATATCACTACGCTGGTGCTGACCATATTACGCTTCTAGTACGATTTGTGGCGATGTATATATAAATCGGAGGTGTTCAAGCCTTTTTTCAGTTGTTCCCCAACTCCGCAGATGAGCGGTTCAAAATAGTTGCCAACGGTGCTGCGTTTTTATTACGACCACAGAGATCTCACCACGCTGCTACCACGCTGCCTGTACGATAATGGCGTTCCCACTACGTTCTTACTAAGACTTTGCCCTGCTTATTGTTAGCCACGACCAGGCTGCGCTTATTTTGTGCACGTTCAAAATAAGCGTGGGGAGAGCATGCAGCTTCCCGATCTAGGAGATCCCTCCCCAACCAAACCACGCTCATGGAGATCATCCCACGTTTGGTCCACGTTTGGCCCACGATTGGCTCTGATTGGCCATGCTCTCGGCCACTTTTCCATTGTAGCAGAAGCGGCGTCTATGTGTGACCGGGGTATAAGATTAAGTTATTTTCCATGAAAATTTAAAAACTTTCTTTATTTGAAAAGGATTAATTCTTCTACACATGTAAGTGTACAAAATTCTCCAACTATGAAAACTTAAGGTCCGCGCTTAGGGGCAGGGGGTGGGGGGTAAGTGTGAGTGCGAAGCCTTTACTGCGTGCGGTCCGAGGCAAGGGCCCTGGAAAATGTTGATTGTATGCTCTACGTGATGCACTCTGAGGTGATAACTGATTGTAACTTCCTCCGGACTTTTTATAGGAACAGCTTTTAAGATTGAAAGGAAAATCTTATACTATTGGTTTAAAGGCATAAAGAAAATTCACTCCTAAACGGCAATACCTTATTATAAAGAAGTCAAAATAATACAGACTCTACGGAAACCATGCTGTATAAGGCTTTGACGTGCACACCAGCGATGATTATTGCAATCTCGGTGGAAGTACCTTTTTTTCCCTGAGCATACGCAGACACAGTAAGTCTTTGCTCAAGGTGTTTGTTACTCATTTTGTATCCTATCGAGTAATGCGCTGGTATTTTTTACCAATAGAGGGCATTTACTCTGATTCTATCGCATTATTCTTAAACGCCCAAGAGTGTTTAAAGTTTCTTGCCTTTATTGTAGTACGCAAAGTGACGAGATAACGAAGACTACAAGCCTGTAAATTGGAAATGATGCGACTGCTTGTGTGTCGCACGGATTGTACATTGTGTAGGCCTCAGTGATTGCAATGCAGTCTGCGTTCTGCGGCACTTCCGAGTTAATATTTTTGACAGTTTAAAAATAAGAACGTAAAAATGTAAACGATCAGTTGCACCGTGTAACCGGCACAGGCTTACGTAACAGCAGAATAAAACAGAGAAAAAATGTGGCAGATTTTAAACCTTGGCGGACAGATTTTAAACCTTGGCAGCGACTTTGTAAACGTGGTGGGTGCCACAGAAAGCATTGCGGTGCGCCAAACTATTTCTATAGGTCAGAGAACACTGAACCTTAAAAAATCTTATTATTGAAGCATTGTTCCGATGGCTGTCATCGGATTGTTTGATTGTTGCTGATTTTTTTAAAAGTAGTGTATACAATGTGGAGTTATTTTAAACATAGTTTTTAATTTTATAAAATAAGCAGTGGTCGTGTATTGTTTAGATTACTCTATATCAATTGCAATAATAACACAATTGACAACCAATTATGTATTGCAATTCACCCATGATGACAGAATCGACTCTCTGACAGGTAAAAAAAATGAACATCACACACCAAATCATAAACGGAGAAAGAGAATTACTACAAAAGCCTGTACAGGCAAACGCATGCTCCCAAAATGGACGCCGTAAACAAAACAAAATCACTAAACCTCTAAATAACCATTTCTATCTTCCACTACATCTGTTACAGTCCTTCATCTTTGAGCCATCTCTGATGAATAATCGGGTTAACAACAAACGATGTTTGGTTCCTTCGATTACAACCATCAAACATGCATTAATTCACATCCTGACAAAGTGTGCAACACGACAGGGGCCGTAGCCCTTAACGCGGTGGCTTCCAGCACTACGATGGCCCCGGCAGCAGCAAGCAGCAGCAGCAGCATTGGCCCGTGCCTGCTAGTGACTCATATCATACAGATCATCATCCAATCTATCTTCACCATCTCCCCTCCCAACGGGCCATCACCGCTGCCGAGACCGAACACTCTGAATACTACCTAAAATAGCCATCCCCACTGAGATATGATTCACTCACTGCAGTCATCTACACTTCCAAACTCTCTCTATCTCTCTGTTCTGAGCCTCGAAGTGACTCATAGAAAGGGAGGATGTGCTGTCAAGATATCCAGGAGAGGGTACCCTCCTCTTTATTTATCTCCCTGGACTCCTTAAGCCTCAGGGAACCATTCCTGACTCTTAGCTGGAATACTGTGTTGGTAAATCTAGAGCAACAACTTTGCCCTCAAAATTCCTTCACAAAAGGGAAGACTTATCGAGAGAGGTTTTAAAAACAAAACAATGCAACTGTAGGGATGGAATTATCCACTTTTTGAAGGGGCAAGGCATTTTCAATTTGAAAAAGGCACTTTCATAATATAAGATCTTAAAGGCCCTTTTGAGTGTTCTGAAGGCTTACCATGGCCAAGACCAGGTTTGTCATCAGAGGTTGTGACCTCTGTGTATTTCAGGCCTGCAACTTAATCAATCAGTTATTTTCACGTTCTTCTCAAATAAGATTTTGTCAATTTAAGCAACCGAGCTCAAAACAATCCAATGTTAGTTGGGAGTAAAATGATGTTTGCACCAAGACATGACACAGCTTGAGAGCAAAACCTACTTCAAGGTCAACAACCCTTCACTGACTGATGTTAAGGTCAAAGGTTGAATGCTGTTTGATCCCTGAACCCAGTCAATGTGAGTGGGACCACATGCACAACACAGACTCTCTTCTTTGATTTATTTCTTGTTTATCCTGAGGAAACCTTTCTGGGAAACACTGCTTTTCAAAGGTGTCCACGTTCAGACTGAATTTCTTTCTTCTGTTTTCTAATAAGTCAGAGGAATCTTCCAAAAGATGTTGTCAAAGGTTTTGAAAAGTAAAATAGTAGAGAGTTGAGGCCTAAGAAACAAGAAGACAAATTTCTTTTAAACAAACTAAACGTATTGGACTGTTAAGTGATAAGCAAGCTTTTTCGAGCCGATATATGCAAACAAAACGTACTGATGCCCAAACAAAGAAAAAAAACACACACAAACCCACTTCAACTAATGCTTTAAAAAATCAACTATGAGCCTAAATAAAATATGACCAGCCCATGAATACCAAGCCTTGGAAATACGTTTGTGGCTTTGCACTTCTGGATGGACTTGTAATAATACTACAGTAGTAGAAACCTACATGTAGTTCTAAAATAAGTATATCATAAAAGGGAAGAGCATTGAGAATAAAGAAATCTGTAGTTTAAAATTAGGTTGTCAACAATGGGGGACTTTGAAATATATGATGGCAGCAGATATACTGAATAATTGTTCATCACTCATACAATAGTGAGGGAGATAAAGTCAACGTTCGGGTGTGTGTGAAAATTGACCGACTTATTTCTCAGGTCAGACTTGAGAAAGTTGTTGGAGAGCATTTTAACTATTGAGTTGTTGTTTTGTTTTCTGAACAAAAACATAAATCAACTCTTTTTATAGATTCTCTGAGATACATGTAGTTCTTTTGGCTCTTTTCTTGTGCATTTCTACAGGCCTGGAATTACACGTAGGCCACGGAGGCCATGGCCTTTGTTGCCCCCGGTCTTGGCCTTGGTGCCCCATCAAAAGTGTCCCAGCCATAGACTTTAAGATATTCCAATGGAAATGCCCTTTGCAAAATAAAAATGGCCTTGCCCTCTCAAAGATGAAATTCAAAACAAACAAAAAATAAACAAAACCTTCTAAAAAACATTACAGTGCAGAGGCGAGGTAATTTTCACAAAAAATACAGACATGAAGTGGTAACACGAAAACACACTGAATCATGCATCGCACACAAAAATAAATGAGTTGAAACTACATTTTTGTAATCTTTAACTTTTTCTTGAGTTCACATTTTTAGTATGAATATTAGTTTGTGGGCCCAACATCATTCATAGGCATAGAGCTACCCAAGCACAAAAAGTAGCTCAGCCCAAAAGAAAGTTGATTACCAGAATAAGGTCACCAGCCAAAATACAATATTACACCTACCGCCTTTGACTGGTTTCCTGCTAAGATTTGCTTAGCAAAATTTGTTATCAAATTCTCCCGATGCAGCTCTATGATTGAAGTTGGACCCAGGCCCTGTTACTTGGTCCATTTGGGTGCATCACAGGGTACCAGAAGGTAATAAAGAAAGTATTATTGTGTTAAAGGAACATTACAGAATTGGTTTTTGCTAACAAAACAGTTGCTGGCAGTGTAAACACGTTATGTTATCCACCATATACATAACTGACAAACCTGTAGAAGTTTGAGATCGATCGGCCATCTGGGTCACGAGAAAATAGTGAAAAACCGATTACACATTTGCATGAAATCATATAGATTCAACAAATGAATAAAACGCTCACTGAGCGATAAACTCCAATCGGAAAATTCAGTTTATTCATTTCTCATCAAATATGGCATTTTCAGAAATTCAAATATTTCAAGGGATGTTTTCTACCATCATCATCATTAGACTGTGTAAGTTTTATTTAAATCTGTGATCGAAAATATATTTTACAAGTTTTTTTCTTACCAATTCTGTAACGTTCCTTTAAGCGAATGTTTGTATCTGATACATGTGTTAGGTTTTGGCTTCTGTGTTGACTTTGGCTGGCATGGTTGAGCTTTTGTGAAATTTGTTGTTTGTTTACTTTAATGAGGTGTCTGTTCATTTGTCGCTTTTGTTTTAAGACCACACATTGTTTAACTTTTTTGCCTACATTTTTAAAGGTATATATTTCTGTCCTGGAGCTGGCATCTTTTGGGAATTACTGTTTTTTCTTTAAAATGTATTTTTAATATTTCAATATCATAAGGGAATTGCTGTTAGAGAGTGACTTAGTTTGCTTTTGAGTATTTTATCCATCTGTGTTTTTTTTTAGATGTTTAATTAAATTGTTTTTTGTCTCTGTACATTTTTAAAAACTGAACAAATAAATCAATCAATCTCAACCCCATTCTATTTTTTTCTTAAATACTTTAATTGCAATGGGCTAAGTATGGGGTCACACTTGTGGTTGTGAAAAATGCCAGATTCTTTTATTTGAAGTCAATTACTTACTTGGTGAATGTAATGTATCTGTTGACCTTTTGGTTGGCGTCATGCGCAATGCGCAATTACACATAGACTACTGCACAAAGCTACATCGGAAACTAGCGCGCGCTTGCAATCTTCGTGTAACTGTGAGTGCAGCATAAATTGGACCAGTTAAATCTTGCTTTGCAAGACCCAATCCTGTTTACCTTCAAAGACGGGTATACAGGGGACCAGTTCAAGTAACACATCATAACCACACATGCCGTGTGCAGTTTCAGTTCTTCACAAAAGGAAACTGTCCATGAAAAACAACAATGCTGACTCTTTCCAACAATTTTTTTTCCCCTTTTTTGGTGTATACTTGTGATAATTTTTTTCTGTTCAGGTACACTAGCATCGAATGAAACTTGTTAATGTTGCCCAGAAGCCCTTTTTATAACGGCTTTTGTTAGGTGCTTATCCAGGTTTGCAATGGAGGGGGTGGAACATTCATGAAAAATACACGTCGAGTAACCTTGGCTTTAAACTTTTGAGTGTTTGTTATTTTTCATCGGTTTTAGATGAATGACTATTTGTAACTGAAAATTGTTAGTTGTAATATGTCTTGAATAAAGAATTTATTTAAAGTTTTGTAAAACTTGAACTTATAAAAAGGTACATATTTGTATTTAAAACTAAATTTTCAGCAATATGTATTGTAACTGTTCCAAGTCGTATCCATTTTATGTTGCATACTGTAGAGTCTATTCTGACTTAGTTAAATATCAAAGCTAAACACACTCTACTTGTTTATATTGTTAGTTTAAGCTTTTGCTTTTCTGGTGATGCCCTTAATTTCCAATTACCCTTGAAGATGCCGAGCAATTATTCCTTGAGTTCCAGGCCTGGATTTACACGGAGGCCATGGCCTCTGTTGCCCTGGTCTTGGCCTTGGTGCCCCTTCTACAGTTGTCCATTGACTATAACAAAGATTTTCCTATGGAAGCAACCTTTGCGAAATGAAAATGGCCCTGCCCTCTCAAAGGTGAAATTCCATGCCTGGAATTCCTATCTTTTTTTAACCCGATGCACATTTGTACACATAGTGTTATTTATTTTTTATACAAATTCCTTTTTAAAATTTCTTCAGTATAATTGCGATATCGTAAAACAAATTAATTGCTTTCGTTTTTTTGTGGGGTGGAGTAAACTGTAACCTGATTGAAATGCAGTAACTTTAGCCTGTGGACCACTGAGCATATTGTGCGGCTTCAATGTCGAGAGTATGCCTACAGAACCAAGATCTCCACAGCAGGGTGTCCAAGTTGAGTGCAACCTCTCCTTGACAATGCATCCAAGGTTTCCAACCGCATACGCCTAATGTGCCATCACCTTTCACTTTCGGGACATGTGCTCCTTCCTTGTTCTCAAATAATAAGCGAGAGAAAAAAATGCCTTGTTCTAGAACAACAATTATAGTTTTTTTTTAAACATGTTCGCAGCTTATATTCTAGCGCTATGCAAATGTGGGCATACATGTACTGTAGATGAGTGTGTTCACACAGTGTTAGTGATACATCACTTGTCATCACGATCATGTCCCAACATTTGGTCATTGTGAATGACTTTGTTAGATACGATTTAAAAATATAGAAGAAAAATTAAATTATAGAAGAAAAATTAAAATTAAACCTCTACTGGTTGATAGTCGGGGGGGAAAATTGCCAGAAATGATTTGCCTAATAATGGCAAACTGTGACAAAATGCTTCAGGACCGTCTGTTTTTTTATTTGTTCATTCCTTTTGTATTGTGTGCAAAAGGCCGTTAAATCAAGTGTGGACAAGAGACAGTGAGGGTAAAGTCAATCCAAGGAGAACAACCTTGAAAATCAATGACATATCTTTCCCTTCAAATAATAATCTAATCTAATCTCAAAAATCCACAAATCTCAATCACTTTGCAAAAACAAAAAAAAATGTGCATGGAATTTCTTTTAATGAAGAAAATACATTATTAAATTAAATATTTTTTTACAAAACCATCTTGTTAATTACATTTCAGATGAGACTAATGCATCGACATCTTAAATAATTACTACCCACCATTTATTTTGTAAATAATTAAGAATTTTCTAATTGTTTACAATATTTATAAATAAAACATCTTACAGTTAGTTACAACCAACAACAATTAAATTTCTCAACATAAATTGCTTTCCGGTAATTTAACACCTCCCAACGGTTTAAGAATAAATGAGATTAGCATAATAAGGTCAATCCACTGGGGAATCTCTTTATACCCCTGTCGCTTCAGACAAAAACCCAAGCCAACTGTCAAAAACCGCAAGCATTGTTTCCACAAGGCGAGATTGTGGTCAGCCAATTTGGGAAGCGCCAAACGGTTACCCAAAACCGCAAGAATTCCTGCACATCAAAACGGCTAAATTCGGGGCAACTTGTTACTCGAGTTGTACTCGCACATAATCAGGGGTTTGTTTGTAAACAAGACAGGTATATGTTGTTTTTCCCGCGAGTTTTGATCCGACATGATTGTTGTGGTAGTGTACAAAAAAATAAAATTAAAAAAGAGGCAGCCGAAACACGTGCACTGGTCGGGATCAACATTACAGTCACTGTGGTATGTTATGGATAAACGGCACGCACACACACAGCAAACAAAAGCTAACGTACATGTAAATGGCCGAAGCACAAAGCATGTGCGTAGCTTTGCTTCATGTGTGCACTACTACTACACTACAACACACACCATACCACAAATCAAAACAAAGCAAGGGACGCATAATAAACCGCGGCATTTTCACCTCCGGGTCTCTTGAAACATGCTTGAAATGACTCAAATAACAGTCTCTAGAAATGTACTAAAACCTGTAAGGTACTCACCGATAGCTACTGGAGGTGTGAACCATGCTTTAGGTGGAGGTGTTCCTTTATTGTGGACGTGAGACAAAACTTGGTAGGCTGTATTCCGGGCTTGGTTTTGTGACTTAATCCAATCTTGTATGCGTCCCTTTTCTAAACTCCCGCAAAAATACACGATTAATTTGATGTTGTTGCTTCGGCATGCACGGGCGAGATTGTCCACAAAGTGGAACATGTTATTCCATTCTCCACCGCACACCCAGTCCGTGAAACTACCGCCATAGAGGCGGTGAAGACAGCTCTCCGCATCGACCAGGAGAAACAGGGGGTTTTGACCCACCAGGGCCCGACCGCGTCGGCCGGGGCCAGCGCTCTGTTGCAGACGCTTTCTCGCAAGTTGTCCGAGATCGACTCGTTCGCATGCCTGCGGGCAAATCCGCTCAATATACTCCAAAAATCCCGTAAAACCCATCGTCCCGGGTCATGAGAAAGCAATTGTAGATCAAGAAGACATGGGAGAGGAAAATTTCCTTTCCAAAAATGACAGTTGTGCAAAATAATTGCACTATCAAATCCGAGGAATGTTTGGGTCTTTCAGATACCCGCCATGTGCTCTGAACCTCTAACAAAAGCACCAGTACGCATGCCTAGATCCATTAAACACAGTATTGTGGGTAGCGTCGCTTTATTGGGCTCTCTTGTAGCCTAAGTGAGAGTGTTATGGCGCAACATTCTGCTCTTCTCAGCCATTTTTGGGCTATCTACCGTGAATTTGGACGCAGATTTTTTGAATCATTTTTAGCGTACTTGCCGTCGATGTCAAAGCCACTTCTACAATGCCTTGCTGGGTCCTCTGTTTTGGTACATTAGCTCATCATTGCAGTAGCATACATGACATATGTGCAGGGTGTTTTGACTGCCATATTCACATGAGTCAGAATTTGTCACGAGTATGACATTTTCAGTTATGTTTTTTTTCTATCGTGTGTAGCTCATACCCATAGTGAACAATGTAGTTATTAGGTCTGTACGTAATATATAGGCCAATAGAAATACAAACACTGAGTCAAGTGCTAGTGGTGCATGGTCTGCGCGGGGGACCTACGAATAAATGGAAGGGTCGGGCGGGGCGGGGCTAGAAGAGGTGGGAGGCGAGGATGTGGAAGTTTTGGAACTGCTTCTTTTGTGCTTTTATTAAAACCGAGGGGAGGCGAAACCATTAAAAAGTGTCCAATGGCGCTACTTAACGCAGATTATTCTGCACTTAAGGCGTCTAGTGTAACATGTAATAATAATATATGGGCTGTAAATGCAGAATTCCGCGCAGTAAGCAGCACTATAAATAATTGGACCATGTGTTCTTTTGGCAAAGAAGTGGCATAAATGAGACGCCCAGGAGGGGGGAGTAAAGCGTTCATTTGGGTGGAAGAAAAATCTAATTAAAACTGAGCACAACAACAACATTGATGCATGTACATGGAAATACAGTTTGCATAGTTTAAAAGACCAAACATGTTTTTCTGTTTTAAAAAATATGTATTTTCTGAGAATGGTCAAAGTCGTAAGGTCTGGAAGCAGTTTGCAACAGCTATTTAGGCTTTATTTTTTCAAGTAGTTTATTTTTATATTTGGCCATAAAACTTACCTAGTTGTGTAACAATTGGGGAAGTCCTTCATGGTTGGAAATGGTGTATTAATTACGCATTAATGTAAAAATCTTTGAGTGTCTTTCTTCATTAGTCGAACGCAGAACTCGTCTTTGCTGTGGAAACTCATCCCCACCCCTCCCCCACCCCCACTCTGCGGGGCTTGGGTATATAGATTTTAGCTGCGCATTTTTAGTATTATCAATAGTGGAGATCAATGAAAAATCAACAAATCTGAATGAAGGGCGCCACCGCACGTCTTTGACGTGCTTACACTTGGCAGCCGGCCGCGGTTTGTCTGGGAAGCCAGTCCACAGGTTTGTTCAACCCGTGTAGGCCTAACAGTGGTTTCCTTCGGATTTTGAATTCACTTTATAAAGCTGTTGCCGGATTTGATTACCAGAAACACACTTTATCTGAAGGAGAGCCAATTAAATCATGATTTGGTAGAACTGGGCGTGTGAGTGAAAGGAACGGGGGGGGGCAGATACACGGTGATTGTAGTCTTTTTGTTCAGATAATTTCACCGAAACCAAATTATCTCGAGACTTGCTCCAGGGTGGCATGCTGATTGTTGGTTGGGGGTAGTTTTTCCAAGCTAGGTCTGATCAGAATCGCAAAGTCATTATCTTTTCATTGTACAAAGGCCTAATCAAGATTTTATCGTCGGGTATAAATTTTAGGATGAAAACTTAACTAAATGGCAAACTATAATTCAATTTAATCTGTATTATAATTGTACTTTATTTTAATCTTTATTTTCCTTTATATCCATCAGTTGGCACTTTCACAAAATAATTAGAATGACATTGATTGAAATACATAACTTGTAAAGATAGATTACAGGAATGGTAACACTGAAAAGAGCAGTTTAATCTAAAAGCTCAATACAGTACACAAAAGATGTGTTCCGTCTAAAACACTGTTTAAATCAAGGAAATTACATTTTGGAGACCTCACAAAACCATCATTGCTTCTTTCGATTGCCACAAACGAAACAATCAACAATTGAATTCCTGACAAAATATTATACAAATCTTTTTTCACTGAAACCCTGATGAAATTTTCACAGGTTGTGTGCTGTAATTATTGAAAACTAGAGGATGAAAATTCTAAAAACCATTGACCAAAATAATCATTTAAAAAAAATGTATTATATAACAAGGTCAGCAACACAGTGTTGGCCAAATTTCAACAACTCAATGTTGGCAAAATTTAAGGCCACTACAATGCGATATTTCATTTTGAAAAATACACTTATAGTTAAGGTAGAGCAAGTTACAACAAGTTAAAACAATCTTGGGGTCAACTCTATTATTAATTCCACACCATTCACTGGCACTAATACATCCTCAGTTTGTACACACTCCTACATTATTAAATAAATCTAATTAATTATACAAAACCCTCAAACGCGCCACCTAATTGGAACAAACGTTGTCAGCACATGCCTCCAAACTTTTTTCGTAGGTTAAAAGGGCTTGTTTTGCATGTTTTTATAATTTCTTTATTAAAGTGTGTTTTCTACATGTCCAGGTATTGCCTGGGTAATTTTCGGCCTATTCGTTTGCTTAATTAATTATTTTTTATATAATTTGGTTCATCTACCATGTACACAAAAGATGCTGGCAGAGTTTTGTCCTGCCCTTTCTAACCAAACCACTGTGCCCAGTTGATTGACTCCCCCTCCAGGATGGTCCAGCTTACATTCTTATGGCATATGCGCTGACCAGTGTGTACGATGCGGTTAAGACCTTTTAAATTATTTAAATATGGAAGCATGTGCTGACAACGTGCCTCGTTTGAGGGTTTTAAGGCATTGCTCCAAAGTTGATGACGGATCCCAATCCTATAGGTTTGGGAACAATTTGTTAATATTTCTTTATAAAGAAATATTAACAACTCTCAATCTTATAACGCTTAAATTCTATGAACTTTGATGATACTAAAATAATTTTTTCTTTCTATGAACAAAAAACTGCAAAAAAAATAAATAAAATAGTCCTAGTAATAATAATATTGATAGCAATAATAACTTACTTTAAAACGTATGAATTTCCTTAATGCCCTTTATCGAATGATTGTTCTTGATCTTGTCTTTTGATGTGTTTTAATTGTATATCTGAGTAACATACGTAGTTTGCCTGATTTATGTTCAATAGTAAGCATAAATAAAACGACTGTTTTTTTTAAAATAAATTAAAGAAATTCGCCAACGCACTCAATGACCATTTTAAAATTGCCACAGAAGCAGAATGTGGATGTTCATTAAATTGATTACATTTTCAGATCTTGCCTGACTGGTGATTTAGAAAATTTCAGATTTTCAGCATTTCAGAATTTTAACTTTTTGCACTTTACTTCAAAATTTTCTTGAGTAATTAATACCCTGATTATATTAATGTTTCATATGACAAAGGATAAGTAATATTATTTATGTGTATTTCAGTCTTTATTCAATATAACTCTTTTGATAATTTTTAAAAAGTTAACTGTTTTCATAGTGGCATTTTGACTTCAGAGCCGTCAAAAAGTCTTCATCTTCTGCTGGTCGAATTTTCAGACCGAAAAAAATTGACAAGTAAACAGTTCAAGTACATGTGGCCCTATACTCAACATTATGCACGACATAGAAAACTAAATACATTACATGTAAATTAAATAAATATATTTATTCTCACTGTACATATTATTATTAAGAATTGCGTATAGCTTCTATACCAGATTAAGCCTACATCAGAATCAAGAAGCCGCACACCACCAGGGCGTCTGTACACAGCTCCCTGATGATACGTCCAAGGAATTGCAACAGGGCAAGTACCAGCCCCCAAATCCACCCGAGCCCCCAAACCCCACCCAAGCCCCGACCCCGACCAAGCCCCCACCCAACCTCGCCCAAGCCCCCACCCCCGATCCCACCCAATCCCGACCCCACCCAACCCCAACCATCATTCAAACAGAATCTGAATCTGCCCAACCTAAACTATTGTAAACTGCTAGAGTAGCATTGTGTAGGGAATTCCGGAAGCATTATACGGAGAACTCTTCAATTCAAGAGTCTCTATCATTTTTCATCGTATTCCGTTTTTCTGTGTAATGTCTTTAATTCCTTCACAAAAGTCGGCATGATGAACACGGTGCCAATGACGATCTGAAGCACAAAACACAAGAAAAAACAATGAGTCTTACTAAATTGAATTGGTATAGTTTGAGTAAATTGTGATTATATTTTGTAAACGGTAGATTTCTGGATAAACCCCTTCCGAAAACAAACACCCCACCCCATTTTTTAAATTATTTTTTTGAAATCTAAATTTCCAAAAGTGATTTTTTTTTAACTCTTGCGAGCATCATTTTCTCATTAACAAATTATTTGACTCTTTCTAAAACAACAAAGAAATAAAACGAAAATTTCGTAGTTTTCTAAATAAAAAGTTTAAGTTTATTCTCGTATGCAAACTTACCATAATGACTAAGAAATAGAACACCGGGGACCAGCCATACTTCATATCCAAGACAGGAACGACAATCTAAAGGTGAGACAAAATATTAACACCATCTTATACAGAGAAACAATTTGATTGTCTTTGTGACCCGGACCGAGATCCAGGGGCCAGGCCCACTTCCAGGTCAGCCATATCCAATTCAGGGCCCATACCCGAAATCTGATTTTGAGTGATAAACTGGTTATTTTTCTTTTGCTCCTGATATTCTCTTTTGCTCATCATCATCATTATCATCATTATAATCATCATCATCATCATCATCATTATCATCATTATCATCATCATCAACATCATCATCATCATCACCATCATCATCATCATCATCATCATCATCATCATCATCATCATCATCATCATCATCATCATACATTATCATCATTATCATCATTATCATCATCATCATCATCATTATCATCATTATCATCATCATCACATCATCATCATTATCATCATTATCATCATTATCATCATCATCAACATCATCACATCATCATCATCATCATCATCCATCATCATCATCATCATCATCATCATCATCATCATCATCATCATCATCATCATCATCATCATTATCATCATTATCATCATTATATCATCATCATTATCATCATCATCATCATCATCATATCATCATCATCATCATATCATCATCATCATCATCATTATCATCATTATCATCATTATAATCATCATCATCAATCATCATCATCATCATCATTATCATCATTATCATATCATCATCATCATTATCATCATCATCATCATCATTATCATCATTATCATCATTATCATCATCATCATCATCATATCATCATCATCATCATATCATCATTATCATCATCATCATCATTATCATCATTCATCATCATCATTATCATCATCATTATCATCATATATCATCATTCATCATCATCATCATTATCATCATTCATCATCATTATCATCATTATCATCATCATCATCATCATTATCATCATCATCATCATCATCATCATCATTCATCATCATTATCATCATTATCATCATTATAATCATTATCATCATTATCATCATCTATATCATCATCATCATATATCATCATTATCATCAGGTCGCCTGAAGCTTTAAGCTTGCGTAGGGCACGTTGACGACACCTTCAATGTCACACTTTGTCGCCAGCGCAATTGAAATATAAAAACTAATACCGCCAATGTTATCTCAATGAAAGATTGGTACCATTTTCAAAATCAAATTTGTCCAAAACAATGCATGAAGCCACTCAAGATGCAAGGCTAAATCATTACAACAGCAAGAAGGAAAATGAAAGGGAAATGAGGACATGCAAGCAAAGTGAAAGTGCGATATTCCATCTTGGAATAAGGTATAGACCGCAGGTGAGCGGAAACATGCTCAAGGCTAGAAATTCCAAAGACAGAAAACGGTATGAAAAAAATCCTGTTGGAATATCCTTTGAATTCTGCATTTGGGGTAGCAGTGCAGTTGGAAAGGGTTCAAGCACAAACTCCGGAACATGGGGTATAACTTTTAAAGGGAAAGTCGTCACAACCAAAGCTTCTCTATGGCTGTACACATGGAATTATAAACTCTCATCCAGTTACTGCAATCACGAGAACCATTTGTAGACAATCGGAGCGAGGGCGCACGCGTGCATGTATTGGTTAGAGTTCATAATTCCATGTACATGCAGCCACTGGCCTGCTCTGATCACGAGCCTTTTAAAGGCAAAGTGAACCTTTGGTTTGTGGAACTGTTCGATTGTTAATCCCATAAACAATCAAACCAACCTGTGAAAATTTCATTTTAAAAGGTGGTAGCATTTTTTAGATGATTACCCAAAATCTGGAGCAGATATGTCCACGCATGCAGGGAGAATAATCCGTAGTTGGAATACACAATTTGAGAAAAGTTTCATGCAGAAACGTTTCGCAAATAGAACTTTTTGAATCCCTTTCTCTAGAACCACATTCCGTTGAAGGGAATAGTTTCTCAAAGTGTTATTCATTATCAATAGCTGCAGTGCTTCTAACCAAGTAAGTTTTTATGGTCATTAAAGGTATTGTACACTTTTGGTAACAGCTCAAAATCAGTGTCCACATTTTGTGTGATTAAACATATGCATGAACAAACAAACCTGTGAAAGTTTGAGCTCAATTGGTCATCGAGGTCACGAGAAAATAGTGAAAAGAGATCTTATGTGTTTTCTGTTTTTTCAAATTATCGCGCGCGATAATTACTATTGTTTTACTCGTTTCTCAGAAACGATAGCATTTTAGTCAGAAATATTTTAAGAAACCCTTTCTACCATTACTTACTTTAAATCATGTAAGTTATGTGTGAATCTGTGAACATTGTGTTTTTCGATCTTACCAATAGTGTACAGGGCCTTTAAAGACACTGGACACCTTTGGTAATTGTCAAAGACCAGTCTACTCACTTGGTGTATCTCAACATATGCACAAAATAACAAACCTGTAAAAATTTGAACTCATTTGGTGGTCGAAGTTGCGAGATAATAATGGAAGAAAAAACACCCTTGTCACACGAAGTTGTGTGCTTTCAGATGCTTGATAAGTTGATTTCGAGACCTCACGCGTGAGGTCTCAAAATCAATTCAAATATTTTACTGAGAAATTATTTCTTTCTCAAAAACTACGTTACTTCAGAGGGGGCCGTTTCTCACAATGTTTTATACTATCAACTGCTCTCCATTGCTCGTTACCAAGTAAGTTTTTATGCTAACAATTATTTTGAGTAATTACCAATAGTGTCATGTGCCTTTAAGTTTTGGAGTAATCAACAAAGATATACCTCCCTTCAAAAGGCTGGTTTGCATTTAAAAAGCATTGTTATAAACCTGTAATACCTTAAGGAAATTTGACTTCCTTACCTGACCGAGTGCAGCGCCCATTGTACCCGTTCCATCGATGATGCCCGTCACCGTTGCCAGGGCTTCTTTACTACCCCGAATGATCTCTTGTTGACCCAGGTCAGCTGACACCACTGAGCTGACCACGTGTGATGCCCCATTCACAAATATCCCCACTATCGTTAGGACGATTGCATTCAATAACAAATCGTTGGGGCAAACTGTGGGAGGTCAAAACAGAAATGAAATAGAAATATCAATAAGAGCGATATTCATGTATTTATTTAAAGTTGGTTATTTTGTTCAGTTCGATTTGTTTATTCCGTGTAACCGATGACATTTAGTGTTCGACATGTGGCATGGTGCACCCCTTCCTATCTCTCCACTGTGTTCTGGGAATCTCAGGGATTCTTCAGAAGATTTTTTGTATTTTTTTTTGGGGGGGGAGGGGTCGGTACTCCTGTTCAAGAGGGAAAAGGTGTGTTAAAGTAAGGGCATTTATATATTTTTTATTAAAAGTTTTTGAATATTTAAAAAAAATTGTTTTGGGGCACCCTCTGCCACATTTTGGGCATGGTATATTTAGTGAAGATAACAATCCGTATACAAAAGAAATAACCTTTGTAGAGTTTTTTAGTTTTACATAATACGCAGGTCCTAAGCAGCTCTCACTTTTTTTCTCAAGCAAAATTTATAATAAGGTGATTCAAAACAAATTACAACTATTATTACTGTTATAACGACGAAGATTTTCACAAATTATTAATTCTTCTTTTGATTATAAGAATGATGATATTTCCTTACAACTGTATCCGAATATAGCACTGTATGATAAGACCATCATGGCGACAACGACGGGCGAGCGGGCACCCAGACGATCTGATATATAACCACCTAGTACTCCACCTGAGAAAGAGATTACAATGAAATAAATCAATCAATAAGTAAATACAAAAATTTAAAAAATACACAAATAAATAAATAAACGAATAAATAGATAAACAAATAAATAATTCAATAAATAACTCAATAACTAACTAACTAACTATGACTAACTTAAAACAAATAATAATAATTACAAAAATAAATACAAATAATAAATAAATAATACGTTAACATAAAATAACAAAAAAATAAACAAATACATACTTGAATAAATAAAGTCAATAGCAACATTTCACATTTTCAATGCTATTTATTTGTAGAGTCTTTCCTCACCAACAGGACAAGGTCTGCTCAAAGGCCACCCCTCCCAGGAAAACAAAAACAACACAAACAAACAAACACCCCAACAAACGAAAGTCAACTTTATAACAAATAACATAAAATACTTGTTCATTTTGTCTACTACATTCATCACCAATCAAAGTATATTTCTTTAAAATCAACATTTCTCAAATTAAAAAAACAGACGTAAGTTTTACTCATATCGGTTATTGATAACTCTTGAGTATTGGGTCATGAAATTACTAATCGATAATCAATAAGCGTACCAATAAGACCTCCAACGTCGTAGAACATTGATAGTTGATCGGAAACAACCTCTGACCACAGGAAGTTATCGCTCAAGTAGTAAGGAAGCCAGAAGAAAAATGCGTAGTTGACCATTTTCAGGCAAGCATAGCTCAACGCAAACTACAAAATTAAAAGTAAAGACAACTTCTATTACCTTATAAGACACACATCATTGGCCTTCTCTCCAAACCTCGGCTTGGGCTTCCGCACCTGCTTGGGCTCCGTAATCAATTTTGGAGCAGTGTGCATCTTGCAAGACGCTTCAAGATGCAGAGCCAGAGCCGGAACCAAAACCAAAACCGAGGTTTAGTAATGGCAAGCTTGGCCTGGTTCCCTTTACACGCAGTGACAATGACAGTTCTTATTCTCATTCCATAAAGGGACCAAACTATATTCCCAGTCCAACCTCGGTGTGGTTTACATTTGACTGTGTGGGGATAAGTGCAAGATGGCTGATGCACGAAGAAGGAAAATCTTCTTAATGGCTGTTTTCAAAAATATTTAAATTAAATTAAAAAAGTTTTTAATGAAAATCGGAGGGTTGTTAATACTCACAGCTGCCACACCGGGTAATAGTAGTGCTTGTGTAAAGCTGATAGCTTGAGGTCTTGCAATTTTGGGAAGGATTGGTGACGTGTCATCTTCCTCTGCAGAGATATCTCCATCTACAGGCGGAGAAAGAAGTGTGAAGTTGTAAAACCAAAATCCATGGGAAAATGACAAAACCTATGCAAACACAATTGTATGATCAAGACGATTTGACAGCACATGTGCGGGTTAAGCAATGGATTGGACGTGTGCCCGCCACTCATCAGCTACAAGAATCGCTGGCATGTGAGATTGTCTTTTATTTTGCTTACGATGGATAGGGAACAGAAACCCAGCTTAGTGCAACTCCTGAGCAGAAAATGAGTCTGCCATGGCTTTATGGAATTGGCCCATTTCAAGGGATGCATTGTGGGAGGGGATCCGGAAATTCGCGGCACGAGGAGCGTACAACATGGAGTCTCCAGCTGAATCATCACCACAAACTCATCGGTAAAGCGTCATTGAATTAGTCTTCATTCAAAACGGCACTGCATCAGTTTTTCACGTGTGATAGCAGATTAGTCATGGCTCAGTACTTGAATTACCGAAAATGTGGCATATTTTTAAAAGTAGTTTGAACTGTTATCATCAATCGTTCTTTAGCCTTGGTGTGTACGAGATTGCGAAACCGCATATTGCGCCAATAAGTACCCTTGTGTGGCGTGGTACACGTGTAACGTTCACATTCAGCATATGACTCTAGGTTCATAATGAGCTATTATGAAATAATGATATGGTGTCAGTCACGCCCCTTTCTTGTAAAACTCAACGCATGGTAAGCCTTTTAACATGGTTCAACAAGATAAACAATTCTACTAAAGGACGACATGCCGGACGTCATCTTAAACGTCAGTTTTAAGCAACTTTTGACCCCTGATTTTACTTGAGGCGTTTCGGTGTCCAAATAGGTCATTTTGTATGAAGCTGAAAGCGAAAGTCCGACACCACAAAAATGCATGTTTATCATCAACAGCATGGATGTTTTTACCTTTCTTCAATGCGACTTGCACATCACTTTCGCTTTCTACGTTGTCGGAAAGACCTGCGAATATAATAACACATGGATGGTTTCATACTTATAATATAAAATGAGACATTCTAAAAGCAATAATTGAATTGATCACACTAAAGACCAGATTGGTGATTCATTTAAAATAGGCGGGAAATGAAACTTTATTACTATGTTGTCTTTGCGACTTTGCGAATTGTACCAAGGATGCCGTGTGAATTGTTTTTTTTCTTCTTCATGAACATTACACAAGGAATAAAAACAACTAATTTTACAGCCTGTACTTTTTTCAAGAGTTGTATGGTGTGAATACAATTGAGTGAATCTTGCGGGGACACCACGATCAGTATGCTCTGATCGTCTTCAGGAGACGACTAGAGCACTGATCGAAATACTGATCGAAACTGGTAAACCATCGGGTTCTTTTCAGAACCACAACTCATCAGAGATTTGTGTTCATGAAGTCTCCGCAAACCTCACCAGATTAAATCTGACATTCCTTTGAAAAACCAACTCGGAAGAATTGTTTCCTGTTTGGTCTCAAGAGGTTGATGAAAAAGAGAAAGTATTTTTGGAAGGGTAAACTTTATTCCCATTCCCCTATTTTCATTAAACACACTCTGCAACCATCCTTTGGTGGCCGTTTTTTTTTAGTGAGAATAGCATCGGTTGTATGCAGAAACCCTTACCTATTTCGCTGGGTGACGGAATGAGGAAAATTAATATAACAATGCCGCCAATGAAGAGAATACTGGCTGTCGTTAGAAACGCAAACTGCAAAAAAAAAAAAAAAAAAAAAAATTAGGTTGGCATTTTAATCTTTATTTTATAATATATAAACATTCAGCGAGTCTTTTTGTTGCTGCTGTGTAGTCTTGACCATTTACATTGTTACCCGAACAAATCACAGGCAGTTCAGGGCATTTTGTGGCAGGCAAGACACTACACTAATCAAATAAAGAGAAAAAGTAAACTTTTTTTTAGCGTTTATATAAAAACAACAACATGAATTTGTAAATAACAGCTACAACAAGATTTAAGATAAGCCTCTTTTCTTCTACGTTGACGACGAAATGGTACAGTGTGCAATCGCCCAAAAAGAAATGACGCGTAAGTTTTACCGAGTGAGTTTTCCCAAGTGTGTTTTGCCAGGTAGGTCCTGCCGAGTGAATTGTGCCAATTGAGTTAAGCCAAAACGCTCAGGGCTGAGTAAGTTTTGCTGAGTGATATTTGCCAAATGAGTTTAGTCGATTGAGATTTTGACTGGTGAGTTTGCCGAGTGAGTTTTGTCGAGTGAGTTGTATAATGTAGAGATTATCTTGACCATTATTCTACTATGACTGCATGAGCTTACCTCATATCCTCGATTTAACACCAGTGCAGCAAGAACCGACCCCAAAATGTTTCCAACAGATTGGCAAGATGTCCACAAGCCGAATACTAGTCCTCTACAAAAATCATAATAGTAAATAAATAGATGTAAATACCTGCAATTAGCCCTTCCCACAATGAATATGCTAATAACATTCACGCGTGCGTACAGACACTATTGGTTGGCTAACGCCATAGAGTTGTGTACTAGATATAGAGACACACAAACGCGTATGCGTCACGCCCATTGATCTCTTATATCGACAACATTATTGGCATCACTTCCAGTGGTCACGCCACCATGAGCCCCATACAAAAGGCGCAACTTTCAATCATTAATTGCCAACCAGTAGGTATTAGTGCACACGCGCGATTTGCAATTTACATATGTCACGGGAAGTGTCTATTAATGGGAGACTTTAAAGGACATTATTAGATGGACAAGGTAAATCCATTCTCGGAAAATGTGCGCAAGCTCACAAATATATGTCTGCTGCCACCTAGAGTACCGAAGTTTGCCATATTGTCCGCCATGATGGAATATCAACGACCACACAAAAACTAAAAAACTAAATTGGCGCTAAAAGTGCAGTACTTCACAATGTACCTTCAACCGAATTAACCCGCACCTAAACCGGATTACATCGAACCTTAACCGGATTAACTCAAACATATACATCGAACTAACTCAAACCCAAACCGCGAATTAAATCAAATTTCAAATAACAAACAATGATAACCAAATTGGGATTATGCACTAAAACGTGCACGGTACGTTTCCCCTACTATAACCATTCGATTGTTACTACAATCTGCGTATAGTTCCTTCAGATTGTGTTTTTCTCGTGCAAAACTGGATACAAAGGACAACAAACATTTACAAACTGAGGTACTCTTTTACGCGAACAGAGGGAAAAACCCATTGTGTGTAGGTTAATTTCGTCGGCATGTATGTGTGCAGACACGAGGCCCTAGAATCTTGCTTGCATGACAATATTGACAATTTACACACATACAAACCAATAATATTTAATGATAAGTAAATTTTATACAAATAGGCCAATTCGTAACTAAAATGAGACAGCTGTTGAACTTCGCACCCACGACAATCACCCTACTTTCCATTTGATTAGTATTCGTGTTGAGGTCATGTTTGTGTCTCGTTTATCTGATATAACTATTTTGTAAGGTGTTCTCAGCATTGTTGTAATGCGAACGAGTTTTAATCCCAGAGTCATTTCTCCCCTCACTTTCATGTTTCATTGAAAAAAGCACAAGATTTTTTTTATGACTATGATAATAAATGCTTTGTAAAAAAGAGACAGTGATCCCACTGTTTTTAAAGCCTGCCAATATCGGCTCAGAATAACAATTTATTGACTTCGATTTAGGGGAAAACAAGCAGCACGGTTAAGGGTGAAAATCTGTATTTTAAAGCAACCACATACACTGATCCGGGATGGGGCGTTCGGTATTCCAGACAAGCCCCCTAACTCCCCCCCCCCCCCACCCACCCACCCACCCACCACCACGACCACCACGCCCTCCCTTATCTCATGTAATAAGAACTAAGAAATATATATACATGGACATTTTAGAGAGACAAATGACAAAAAGCTATTAGTGGTAAGTTACATTCGACTACGCAAGTCTCTTGGTCTCTGGGTGTCCAACATGAACACAAATATTGGATGGGCAAATAATGACAACTTCGTTTCATGAGTTCATTACTGCTGTGAATTGGTGATTTCCAAAACATTTTAATAATCAGTCTTGGCGTTGCTACGGGGAGGAAACCCGGATTGCTGTGCCGTGCCCATGGTTGCATTGACCGTTATCAGGGTGTCTATATCTTGGTTTTTTATTTCCCATTCAAATAAATTCATTCACAACGAGGCTGGTAGGACAAAATAGTCTGGCCACTTAATTGTAATCGGAAAATGCGAATGCATTGCATGCTGTTTGATTCTAGGGGCATGACAAGAAATGTTGGTTGCATGACAGCGCAGTCTATTACCTGGACTCGGTGAACCAGTTTCCCATGACGGCTATCAGTGCGGGCCAGCCAGTGCCTTGCAGGAGCCCGTTAAGGATCCAGAAAATAATGTAATATGCTTTGTTGTACAAGCTTATCCACTCACTAAGGGAACCAAACATGAAAATCTGCCGAGAAAAATAGCATAATAATCAAATTAATATAAACATTTAAAAAAAAATAGATAACCTAGCCTATACCCAAACATATTTAAAATACAACATGGTCAAAATAGATTGAATATCAATGCATCAACGAAACAAAGAAAATTATATAAAACAAGGAGTCAACTAGAGAAACAAAACAAGTGTTGAGTACAACTTGTGTATTTCAATGCATCTAACATTTTGAAGAGAACATTTTTAAAAAGATCAATTGTGCAGGGTGACATTTTGTTCTCGATTAGTAAAATTATTTTCTTCCAGGCTGGAGTTTTCGGAGAAACATGATAATTACGCGACCAAATTTTCCAGGGATTTAGTGCAAACTCAAATGTGATTTTCAGGGGAGGAACGAAACCACCGTTCTTGGGGAAAATTAGGTGAATGAAAAAGCAAACATTGAGAAATCGAACTCAGGTGGACGTGGTTCCGGTACGTTGGTATGAAGAAAATTCTGTTGTTGTTATTGTTGTTGTTGTTGTTGTTGTTGTTGTTGTTGTTCATTTGTTTGTTTGTTTGTTTGTTTTTATTTTGGTGAATTTGAGAGTTTGTTTAAACTTACTGTTACAGCAGAGAGGCACATTCCGCCTCCTAGGACCTTCCTGAGGTCTAACCTGTGGAAGAGAATAACAATGAAGATATGTATTGTATTTTTCTACATCTTCGGACGGAAAAAATAATACTTTAACATTTTAAAAACTTTCCGGGTATGAAAACCGCAGATATGTAACTTTGGAACTTTGCATTTTGCAAAAAATAAATAAATACAATAAAATAAATCAAATTATAAAGAAGCACAGAAAAATTTGTACAGTGCGAGTAACTTTTCTCTATTATATTGATATACTTTTAATAGAGGAAATTTTGGCTTATATCAGAAAACCAGAGTTGAACAATAATAATGGCATAAGCGTCTCGACCCTAACGTGTGTGCCGGCTTTGAGCTACAGCTTTGTGGCTACAGTTGAGGCTTTGGCTTCATTTATGCCCAGAGAGCTATGGCTGTGACACAGAGCTATGGCTGTGACACAGAGCTATGGCTGTGCCACAGAGCTATGGCTGTGACATAGAGCTATGGTTGTCAATGAAGCTATGGATGTGTCATAGAGCTATGGCTGTTACATAGAGCTATGGCTGTGCCATAGAGCTATGGCTGTCACATATAGCTATCTGTGCCATGAAGCTTTGGCTGTGACATAGAGCTATGGCGTTTAAAACTACAGTGGTTACCTATCTCCCAGCATGCCGCTGATGAAGAGCCCAATTGCATACGCGACGAGAAACACCGTATCCAACACGCCGAAGAACACCTCGACTTCATCGGCGCTTTCCAGGAATGGGTGGACGTAACTCTTTACCTATTCGTACAAACATTATAAAGTACTCAATGATTGCCTCAAATAGAAGACGAAAAAGGGGAAAACGGTCTTTACACATTAAGTTTTTTCTATCAGAGTGAAAAAGAAACCAAAGTAGTTGAACACACACAGATTTAACAGAACGGTTTCCATTTTTTTTTACTCCTAGATGCAAATTAATTTGTCTTGCCACCCAATAAAAAAACGAAACAATTTTCTCCCTATAATTAGATCCAACAAAAACCTTCATACCTAAACAAAAAAAATCAATACGAATTCTTTTTTTGCCCCTAAATAAAAGTTAGCATCCCACCTTCCCTACAATTAAGTTTGCCACGGTACATTAACCACAACAGGAAGATTCCCCTTGTCATAAATAACTTTACTGTCATAAATTGACGCCGACTGTTTAACGTATATAGGCCTTATAGATATGGAAGAGTGTTTGTTTACTGGGAAGGTCGTACCGTCAAGTTTGTTTAATGTCAGTATTTAGAAGGTTTCCGGTTGTGTACTTTGTGATATCTTTATGTACTTTATGTCTGTGACTCTTGCACAGTCTTGAGGTACCACTACGGTGTGTAGGAAAATGTCCATAAACATTGCGCCAAACGCATCACATGCGTCTTCGCATTTTGGCGTTCGATAGTGTGGCATTCAAACCCTCAAACGCGAGGGACCTAATTTGGACAAAACGTTAACTCCGTTACGTTGTCAGCACATGCTTCAAAGCTTTTTCCGTGGATTTTAAAAGGGTTCGTTTTACATTTTTTATCAAACGATTTTTTATCTAAGTGTGCTATTTACATGTCCAGGTATTGCCTGGGTAAATTTAGGCTTAATTGTTTGCTTATTTAATAAAACAAATATATTATTTGGTTCATCTACCATTGCAGTTGACAGACAATTGACGGGCCGAATTTGTACACAAAAGATGCTGGCAGAGTTTTGTCCTGCCCTTTCCAACCAAACCAAAACGGACTCTCTAGATAGTGTTTTGGGTTCCCTATATTAGGCTTTCGTTTGTTTTCGATCGTCTTCTTTATTTGTCATGCTCTTGTTTGAGGCCAGATTAAAGAATAAATAAACTAGAGGATGACTTGAATGTCATATAACACACGAATTGAATTATTGCATTTTTGATATAAAAGATGGAGCTGTGAATTGAAAATATTTGTTAGATGCTAAGAAATTGAGTAGGCCAACTGCTGAATACTGACTAAAAAATATGATTATTAACAACAAATTAAAAATGTTTTAACCGACATAACAATCAGAGTGTCCTTCTTTTCCCCAACACAAAACACAAATCACCGGCACGATGTCGCAGGTGTGTAAAACGCAACGTCAGCTGCTGAGTTGTGACTCACAATAATGTAATCACATCATCTACCCCCTTTTGTTTTTAGTATTAACATTGTGGGTTTTGTTTTGTTTTGTTTTGTTTTTTACATGTATTTACATGATCGTCATTGGAAGTGCGGACAGCTGCCCCGAAGCAGTAATCGATATGCAAATTTAATTGTATTCATTATTGACAGATTACTAGTAAAGGATTAAACAATTTGGTTTTTACCGTAACAAGAAAATGTAACATACTAACAATACAGAAAAGAGGAGAAAAACAGGGGGAATTGCTTTAAATAACAGATTAGATCTAGAGTAAAATCAATTGTGATGAACATCCCCCCCCCCCCAAAAAAAAGCATAATGGTCAATGTTTTTGATTCCTTAAAAGTATCACATAACTTTTCATTTGCAATGCTTATCTCTTCAAATCATGAAGATTTCAGCAAATAAATCATACATCCAACGTGTGAAGTTTTCATCGAATTCGAAGATATTTCATTTGAGTAAATACAAAGAAAATCGTGCTTTACTCTCGAGTTAAATGTCCTCGTTCATTTATACAAGTTTTTCTTTCGACTGCTACAAGTGAAATAACCACAGCTGATTTGGGGCCCCGAAGAATCACAAAATGTAGGTCGAGAAATTCAGGTCAGTCACCCAACATTGTCAGAAGCGCTGATATTTTAACGTGGCATTTTTTTTGATAATCTCATAAGCAACACAGATTAACCCATGATCGATTTATCCTCCGAAACATTGTAGGTTTCTAATCAACTTTTATTATCATTTCAATGCAATTAAATAAAATAGAAATACGCTGCTTCAACAAATATTCGGATGGTGATCGGCGGGTGGGTCGTCGGCCTAAAATTTTGCGGGCCGCTGATTTTAAAGTTGCATTGCTCAATTTCACGCTCCATTTCACAGAATATTTTTTAAATTTTTTATAATGCTTTCTCTGAACAAATTTGACAGATGATGCTGTTTCAATAAAAAAAAAACATAAAAAATCTTTCGCATATGCCACTGGCAATGTACAAAATATATGTAACATTGAAAATTTATCGTAGGCCTACATGGCTGATGGTGGACGTGAGATAATAACTGGACCCTGACAATAGATAGGTTGCAGTGTGACGTAAATCGGCCATCTTTACGGGCAGTTTAGAACAAACAGTCGTGCGTTTCGTGTGAGAACGGCGTGCAACACGCGCGCATTTCACGAAACTCGTTGCAGGATTGGTCAGTGAACAACGCGGCTGCGTTAATGAGTTGAGCGTTTGACGCACCTGCAAGCCAAAATGCAATTTGCCCGTAAAGATGGCGTCTACTGGGAACTATCTATAGTTATTCTTTAGTTTTTAGTGAGCTGCCACTTATCATTAGCAGTTTCTCTTTCGTGCAATACCTTAAATGAAAGCTAACCTACTTTCTCGAATCTATAGAAAAAGCTATTTCAAATTTAAATCTAATATTGGGGGGTCACATCGGCCATAAATCGAACCTAGAATCTTTAGGCCTCATGATAATTTCTCGACAATAGTTCAGACAAAAATATTTATATGACTTAAGGATTGTTTCTATAGTATGGACTTAGTAATCAGCTTTCACGTTGAGCCTGAATCCGTTTTTATTTATTTATTTATTTATTCATTTATTATTAATTCACTTTTTTCAAATTTCAGGTTCAGGTTTAGGTTTATTTCCATAGGCCAGTAAAACAAAAAGGGAAAGTTCAAACGGATCTAACTTGAATGATAGTATATGGTCAGCTTGTCTAGGTCTGCCCTCTTCACAAAGAAAACATGTAGCTAAAATAGATCTAGCTATAGATCAAATCATGATTTCTCAAATTGAATCAATTATATGTAACAAAATTAATGATAGATGCTAATAAAACATTGTTTTAATGAATTCATGACCAAATAAAATCAATAAATAACAATACTATATTAGCATCCGTATTTGATTTAAAGGAATAGTATACCAAAAGTTAGTCGAGTTTTTGAAGTATCGCCAAAATCCGCAGCGAATATGTTCACCACGAATAAAGAATAATCTCTAATAGGAATACACAATCTGACAAACGTTTCTCAGATTCAAATTTTGGGGGATAAAAACTGACATCTTTTTTCCATATCCACATTATTTTGAATTGAAATATTTCTCCAAATGCTTTATACTATCGAAAGTTGCTGTACTTCTAACCAAGTAAGTTTTGTATTGCCATTAATTTTTAGAGTGATTACCAATCGTATATCATTCCATTTAAAGACACTGGACACCTTTGGTAATTGTCAAAGGCCAGTCTACTCACTTGGTGTATCTCAACATATGCACAAAATAACAAACCTGTGAAAATTTGAACTCAATTGGTCGTCGAAGTTGCGAGATAATAATGGAAGAAAAAACACCCTTGTCGCACGAAGTTGTGTGCTTTCAGATTGATTTCGAGACTTCATGCGTGAGGTCTCAAAATCAATTCAAATATTTTACTGAAAAATTACTTCTTTCTCAAAAACTGCGTTACTTCAGAGGGAGCCGTTTCTCACAATGTTTTATACTATCAACAGCTCTCCATTGCTCGTTACCAAGTAAATTTGTATGCTAACAATTATTTTGAGTAATTACCAATAGTGTCCAGTGCATTTAACCATATTTTATTAGTATACTTGTATATTGTTACCACTGGTAAGTTGTCATTAGGAGGATATAATCAATTATCTCTGATTCATGAACTAATCTAAAACCACTGCTTACCTGTTGCTGCTCCTGGTATCCTTCGGGTAGGGTTTCATTTTCAAGAACAGGGGCCCAGCTGAGACGAACTGACGTCTTCACATTGCTGAACGTCTTACGGGCGGCATTGTAAAAGCAATATCTGCCGATTTAAATCAATCAAATAGTTCTTGATATCTAGAGAAACGAATTCGTAAAATCATATACTTATCGCAACTTTTTCAAAAAAGGTGAGTTATCCATGAGTAATAATTTGAAGTATTCAATGATGTAAAAATGAAACAACTAAAAGGTATACAATTAAGGTCCGTTATAATCTGAAAGCACGTGACCAGCGTTGATCATTTTCAAAGACCAGCATCCACACTTTATGTTGCCCAACATGTACGTGAAATAACAAACCAGTGAAAATTTCAGCTCAATCAATCTTTTGAATCACGAGAAAATACTGAAAACCCCTTTATGTGTTCTTATACTGTTTCAAACATCGGATTTTGGACAAGATTAACACTAATTGTTTTACTAATTTCTCAAAAACTATTTCTTGTTTTTACCCTTTTGTGCGTTCGAGTCCATTTCGGGCATTATTTGACAACGGGTAGAGTTCTCAATAATTTATACGGACCATATACTGAGGAATAAACTGACTCAATAAAACGACCCCAGTCTTGCAAACTTGCTGTATATGTGAATCGAAAGTTTTCCTCTGTGGCAATCTTTATGCCATGTAAAATATGTGGAAATATGTGAACGTTATACAGGCATGATATGTGGTCCTTGAAAAAAGTAGGAGCATTTGGAAGAGCTTACCTAAAGGCTATTTGACAACACGTTTTGTGATTTCTTTCAATGGCAAAGAAAAATGGAAATCAGACTAAAGTTAGGAAGAATGACATGTCTGATACTAAATCTTACAATATTGTGTACATCCATCATAAGACGGACATGTTTCACCTGAAATTTTACTTTTTATAAACTTTATATTAGTACCAATAATCATAACAAATATTTCCTGTTCTACAACGTGCTAGATAATTGTATCAAAGTACGCAGTGCTCATTCCGATTTACCAAAATTACATTCACATAATACTAAATCTGATTCACCAAATTACATTCACATAATACTGAATGACGTTTACACTTACACATTTGAACTATGACAATTAATTTTTCTCGCATAGGCCTAATGCAAATGTATTACTTACGATGAATAGGTGAGGAAAAATGTTGCCACGTGGTATCTGGTGTAAGTGCCACAACACGACGAGTCCTGTTTCTTCATGTTACATTCAAATAATGTCTTGTCTCATTGCTCTCTTCAAAAGTACCCACCAAAAAATTCCTTCCCCGATGTGGAGTCTGCTTCCTCGATGCATTTACAACCAATGGATTAATCCAATATACACAGACGGGTGACCTTAGGTGGCCTAACACTATCTGTGTGCGACCGTTCACGGCACACCTGTTGCACTATCTACAAAAGGGTTTTATAATTTATTAACCGTCCAAATATTTATTCTGTCATTCTTTATCCTGAAAAAATCAATAGTAACATCGGATGGAACACGTCAGTGGTTTGCGTTCAAAATGAATTATTACTCATGTAAAGATGCACAGCGTGATTGAGGGGCGGACTGTGGGATCTGCTTTTCGGCTGTCTAAATATTGAAAAAGCAGGGTTAAAGTTGCTTTTCTTCGATTGTTTTCTATGGGGCGCCGTTTGTCAATTAATTGTTTAGCGCTTTTTTTTTTTCCTGTTTTTTTCCATGGTTTGCAACAATTTGATGTAAACTATAGAAAGTGTTGTAAAATATAGAAACCATGAATATATAATCAACGTTTACAAATTATGATAAAAATTGAATTCATCATAAAACATGGCTTTTAAACCATGGTTTACAAACCACGTTTTGTAATGAGTAAATTTTCATGGTTTATAAACCATTTAATAAGCGTTGATTGTACATTAATGATATGAAACCACAAAAATAATTTTAACAACAATGGTTTACATCTAACTGTTACAAACCATGGTAAAAACATGTCAAAAATACGCTAAACAATTAATTGACAAACGGCGCCCCAAAGTTTTCTTCCATAATAAGTAAATTGAACTTTTTGGCAGCATCAATGTTTCTACATTTCGGTTTCAAGGAGAACAGACTTCTTTTTTACGGTCAAACTGTTTCTAACAACCAGGAAAGCAGAACTTTTCTGCCAGCAACGTTTAATCTAGTTTTTCATGATTTCGACAGTTTTTAACATGATTTGAAGAACAAAACGTTATATTTTAAAAGTAAAATCCTTGTTTTTGTTTGTAAATAAACTTGGTACCCACATCGTCTTTAACAATATGAGCAAGAAAGTGTGTGTGGTGTGTCCCCCCCCCCCCCCACGACTTCAGGATATTTCAAGTCAAAAGTGTCATACAAAATTGCGACAAGAGAATAATTATTTGTTTGTTTAATCTAAGATCAAAAACATATAAACTTGTATTTGCTGTTTTTCCTTTATGATACTTTCACAGGTCGGTCGAATGGTTTCTTTTTGTTTAAAGTCATATGATCGAAAAATTGCACTCTTCAAAATTATAAACGATATGATTGGTTATTGACAATCGGGGAGAAAAGGCAAAAACAATTTATCAGATTTTTTGTTTTTAACCTTATATTGTAACTGCTTTCCTCCTGTTGCCAACTCGAGTATTAAAAGGAGAAAAATAGGGCATCAGAAACTTGAGCAAAACAAAATTATAATAAATAAATACAAATATCTGATAATTAAATAAATCAATAAAGAGAGACCCGCAAAAACGAAGGAGAACAAACCACCAGAAATAAAAGAAAAATTTAAACAGAAACGTTATTTTTCTCGTTTGTAAAAGTGATTATCAAAGTCATTTATTTTCTGTCAATAGATTCAAAAAAACAGTAAACAAAAATTCTGAAAATTGATTTGGGGTCATATAGGTCATATAAGGAAAAGCTTCTGTGAACTCAATCAATAGTATGATCAATTTTGTCACTTGATGTTTGTAAGCTAATTTAATAACGAACAATTTTATGCATTTATTAGTATTTTATAAACAACTGTGAGTTTCGAATTAAAATGAATTCGTTGATTCCGAAATTTAAATGTGGCTGTACAAACACACTCTGACACAAAACATTGCACAATAATACGCATTTCCTGGGCCTCTTCTGGTCTAGAGGACCGTCACACTAACAAACTCCAAACCCCCCAAACCTCTTGTGTGTTACTTTGAACATGAATGTACTCTCTACATCACCGCAAATTAAAGACCTATGACAGAGGGCATGGATTTCCCCTTAGTCCATAGGAGAAGCACCCCACCCCAAACTCCTACACTCATACGGTATTACTTTTTACATGCATGTACTCTCTACATAACAATTAATAAAAGACCTGGAGTAGAGAGCCTGGGTCTCCCCTTGATCTAGAAGACAAAGCATCCTGAACTTCCTGGGTATAACATTTAATTTCGTCTAAATGAAGAGGCCCCCTGGAACCCTGTTATATATATATTAGAGCAGTTGCAGGTACTCCAACATCCACACAAACAAAAGACCTAGGTCTCCCCTTGGTTTAGAGGACAAGGCCCTCTAAAACCTCACATTATATATCACAGGAGTTGCAGGTACTCCACATCCACACAAGTATAGAACATAGGTCTCCCCTTGTTTTAACCTCACATTATATATCACAGGAGTTGCAGGTACTCCACATCCACACAAATATAGAACATAGGTCTCCCCTTGGTTTAGAGGACAAGGGGCCGATTTCACAAAGAGATAAGACTAGTCTTATCTGAAGTTAGGACCAGTAACTGGTCTTAACTTAAGACTAGTCCTATCTCTCAGCATTGCCTAGGACTAGTCCTAAGTTAGGAAGAGTTTTGTGAAATCGACCCAAGGCCCTCTAAAACCTCACATTATATATCACACGAGTTGCAGGTACTCCACATCCACACAAGTATAGAACATAGGTCTCCCCTTGTTTTAACCTCACATTATATATCACAGGAGTGGCAGGTACTCCACATCCACACAAATATAGAACATAGGTCTCCCCTTGGTTTAGAGGACAAGGCCCTCTAAAACCTCACAGTATATATCACAGGAGTTGCAGGTACTCCACATCCACACAAATATAGAACATAGGTCTCCACTTGGTTTAGAGGATAAGGCCCTCTAAAACCTCACAGTATATATCACAGGAGTTGCAGGTACTCCACATCCACACAAATATAGAACATAGGTCTCCCCTTGGTTTAGAGGATAAGGCCCTCTAAAACCTCACAGTATATATCACAGGAGTTGCAGGTACTCCACATCCACACAAATATAGAACATAGGTCTCCCCTTGGTTTAGAGGACAAGGCCCTCTAAAACTTCACATTATATATCACAGGACTCCCCTTGGTTTAGAGGATGAAGCCCACTGAAACCTGTTATATATCTGAGGAGTTGCACGTACTCCACCACATCCACACAAACATAAGACCTGTAGTTTAACGAGCATGGGTCTCCCCTTGGTCTAGAGGATGAAGCCCACTGAACCTCCTGGATGTTACATTACAGGGAATTAATAGACCATACATCACCATGTATAAAGCACCGGGTGTTCGGACACAGGCTCCTCCTTCACTTTTGCAGTTGAAGGGAGTCGAACCACGATTGGACGGAAAGTGTGATGCTACCTCGAGGTGCGCTGGCTGTCATAGATGAAGCTCCGCCTTCATTCAAACGCCCTAAATAGAAATGAATGAAAGGACTTCTGTCACTCAGTGCATTTTATAGAGGTTGATAAACAGGATTAGAACTGCCTCTAGCTACTGGGCAAGCGCGGTGGTCTAGTGGTATGACATCTGCTCTAGAATGGCAAAGGTTGCGGGTTCGAATACCACCTGAGTGGTATGCCTGTAGAGTTTTTGTTTCCACAGGACTCTAGAAAATACCGAGTATACAGTGCTCAAAACACATTGGTGTAGGGTAAAATACAAATAATAGACTTCAATGAATAACCTCATTAGAGGTGTGGTTGCTAAAAAATGACTAATCCTTGAAATGGGTAGCAGACTCCTTTTGGTCTAAAAGGGGGGGGGGGGGGCAAAAGAAAAATCTGACTTTCAATGTATCCAAAACGTTACCCCAAAGACCCCATTATAATAATAGTGTACATTTATCATGCGCCATGTCTGTCATACATGACCTGACAAATTATCAAACCTGGAGGCGATTGTTAGGAATGATTTTATGAGACGAAGCAACCATAATACAACACCTTGAAAGGGGATACAAGGTGAGCTGGTGCATATTGCTGCCAGACCATGCCAGAAACACTGCAGCAAACCCTTTCTCTTTATGACAAGTGCACTGGGTTCATTTGTTTGCATGACACACCACACAGGACCAACTTTGAGCAAAGACAACCCCCCCCCCACCACCATAGCACAGCCACAGCGAGTACCTCTTTCTTACATCCGCCTCTAACCTTACCCAGTTGGGTATTCTCTTGTGCAACATCCTTCTCATCCACATCCGAAATAAACTTGGAAGCCATTTCTTCAGCCGTGTGGATTCCTTTAGTGGCCTGAAGATGAAGCCTGGTCTGTACTTCCACGGGTGTCTTGATTGAAATGTCTCCTATGGGTGAAGGAAAAAAAAGGCGGGATGGGTCAACAACCAAAAAAGACGTGGGATGATTTCAGTTCAAGGTTTCTTTTTACATTCATGCTTTGCAGTTTTAGCTCGCAGAAATAAACATCTTTATTTTGGTATATATAAACTAAAATGTCATTACCTTGTTTACACGTGATGTTTACATCGGTGTGTTTGACGATAAAAGCGCTCAGATTTCCCTGATCAATGTCGGCGTGAAGAGATCCGTCTAAACTCACTGCAATTTAAAAATAACACAAAGAACACTCACAGGTTTAAAAAACAACAACAAAAACTTTGTTTGCATTAATGTAAACTTAATGGCATTTGGCTGGTAATCCGTTTCTGCTAAGCAAGATTTTTCTGGGCTTAGCAAATTCGGCTAGATAGCTCAGTTGGTAGAGCGCCGGCACGTTAATTCGGAGGTTGTTGGTTCAAGTCCTGCTCTTGTCAATTTTTCTTTGTTAACTCTAAATTATTTAAAATATACCCAGTAAGTTTTCCTTCCTGTTTATCACGTAATATTTAAAATGAAAAAGTCACATCCCCTTAAGGTGATCCCCTGGCTGCCGCTTCCCAGGTTGTATCGTAAACTTTGGTGTGATCCCCGGCTTCATGGCAGTTAACGGTTGTATGGCTTCTGACAAACAAAGATATTGACAAAAAAAGGAGGACCGCCAACATAGGGCTAGATAGCTCAGTTGGTAGAGCACCAACATGTTAATCCAGATTTCGTTGGTTCAAATCCCACTCTAGTCAATTTGTCTTTGTTCAACCCCAAATTGCAATCAAAACATATTTACATTATTGAAGTAATATATCTTAACCAACCTCTAAAGACCCTAAAAAGATGCTGATTTGTTTTGTTTAGACTCAAGCGTCTTCTACAGACCATCATCAGTGACTAGCCAATGGGACATCATACATTGTCATTTCACTAGTCCACCAGCCAGGGGCAACAGAGGCCATGGCCTCCGTGGCCTGCATTTAATTCCAGGCCTGTCAGTGGAAAAGACACAAGATGGCTACTTAGAAGAAGTACACTTTTGACAACTCTCTTTCTCTCTTTCTCACCGATTCCAACATTTCCTTGACCACAAGACACCCGAATGTCTCCGTGTAGATTCCCAAGTTGGATGTCCCCTCGTTTGATTTGAAGGTGCCCTGTCTGGCATAGATGTCTTTGATCGCAACAGCCCCTGCATCAGCAGACACTGAGATATCCTGGCCCTGCAGTCTGTCAGTTATAACTGTCTGTGCGTATTGCAAAATTAAAACAATGCCTTGTGATTCATCGTTAGATCAGGGATAACGTTTGAAGAATAAAGAAAATCATGAAAATGGCTCAAAATGCCTTGGTTCCCTTAAATCTAGACCCGGAGCTTCCCAGATGCTACAGTTCAGGAGGTTCACAAACGCTATGTATCACCAGAAATACAAAACAACAGATTATTACTACCAGGCAATTTCTACTCCCTTAAGTGATTGCTTTACTTCTTATAGAAAAGCCTCAAGGAGGTTATAAGAAAATCAAGAAATCAGGAAAATTTTTAGAAATCACATGACTGTTAGAGAGCTACATGTACATGTATGTTGATAAGGGCAGAAGGGGATAGGATAGGGTACGAGCGTGGTTGGGTTGGATTTGTTTGTGTAGTTGGGTTTAGCTAAAACCAGAATTGATGATGATCATTGAAACTTACTCCTTGGTCTCCCGTTGCTATGGTGATGTTACCCTGTAACACTTTCACACAGTTGATGTCCCCGGATGCACTCTTCAAGGCCACTTTATCTGACTGAGGAAAAAGACATATAATCATTTCAATTCATGTTTTAAAAACACTCTGACTCTTTTTAACTTTTTAATACGAATTGACATTGCAACTTGAAATCATCCAACTGCACGGGTTATAAAGGAGGCACAATTGTGAACAGAACTAACTGTGTACACTGTATACTACAGTAGTAGTAGACCTACACAACTAATACTGTACTTAATCAGATTGCAGGCATAGTTGAATCATCCATGTAGTTCATCTATCATTCAAAAACACAGTGGATGATATTCATTGGTCAGACAGTAGGAGGGTTAACAACATGTACATGTACATGTAAGTACTACATGTACATGATGTATGTAATTCATGTTAATCATAACAAGACCGGCACAGTTCATCTACAAATGTATCATTCAAAACCATAGTGGATGATATTGCATTGTCAGACAGTAAGAGGATTAAAGATGTGCACTGTGTTTGAGTGCACAAGAATGCATAGAATATTGAAGACCCGACCTCCATTTCACAATCTTAGCTCTTTGAGAAGTCGGCCCCTGACATAGTTTATTTCTCAATTCAAAACCACAGTGGTTTGGTATTGAATGGTCAGGCGGCAGTAGTAGGGTTTTAAAACAACAATTTGATTTTGTTAAACTTGTTAGTTTTAAGAGGATATGAAAGATATTACAAACCATGTAATGTTGTAGATCTGATATGAAAGGAAAACTTAGCACATATCAGTTTTTCAAAATGAAAGTCTCCCCTCACAAAAGCCAAAAAGGACCCCTGGGGTTGAGGGGTTAATGAAGAGGTCAAAGGTGGCAACAGAAAATTGAATTTGGGCATTAACGATAACTACTTAGGATTTGCTTGAACTAGAACAGATTTTAGGTAGCTACATGTATGGAACCAAGAAACTAAGTGACGACTAACAAGTTCCAAATCGAGGAAGTGTGTGCGGAACAAAATGGCTGAGGACCTTATGAAGTTTACTACACCTTTAGTTTGTTGGTGACAATGTCTCCTGATTCAGTTTGCAGCTTGCATATTTGATTTTCAAGTTGACTGACAGCTATTGCTCCACCCCCTAATGCTTTGGCGTCAACATCTGCAAAAGGAAAATGGCCGAAACATTAGGCCCTATCTCTAACAATGACAATCAAGTGAGGTCTGCGGTGACACTGTGCATAAATCTCTTTTGAGTAGTGGTGGTTCTGAGAAGAACTGTGGTTTGACAACTTGAAGTTTCGATCAGTATGCTCTGATCATCTCCAGGAGACAATCAGAGCATACATGTATGTACTGATTGTAACGTCAAGTTGTCAAACCACTAATTCTTCTCATAACCACCGCTACTCAAAAGAGAATTATGCACACATGGTGTCACCACAAACCTCACATGGGCCCAATTTCATAGAACTGCTGTGAACAAGTATACCTTGGCCGCATTTAGCATGGCGGCCATCTTGGGAAAAAAGCAAAAAATACCGAGTAAAAACTAAAATACTAGCGCCCTGTCTCCTCCTCTTTTTGAAAAAGTCCAGCATGTTCAATGTCTTGTCCAACATGTTTCTTTTATTTGTGTGGTTGAACAGTAGAAAAAAATGGATATTTGAAATTTAAAAAAGAATGGCAGCCGTCTTGAAATTAAAAATAAAAAATAAAAAGCCCCTCCTCCTTCCTTTTTTTTTAAAAACCTGTACACTAAACATGTTTCTTTTTTTACTCGGCCTAATCGTACATGTACATGTAGGTCATTTGATGGACATTTCTAAGTAAGGATCTTTACTTTAGTATATTTAAAGCCATCCCAATTTGAGAAAATATCCCAATTACAAATGTACACAATTGAGCCATTCCAAGCATGAGTACCCAATTGCCAAAGCTTGGACCGACCCAACTTGACAATAATCAACTTGGTTGTCTTGTTTTTCAATATTAAAAGGATCCGTTTTTGTGGGTTCACATCGACAAGACCCCTCTTCACACAAGCTAAAATTTAAGGAGTCTTCTATCCCACTCCTGCCACTTGCTGACACTGACGGATCCTCACCATAGGACATTGGGACTTCAATAAGCCACAGTAGCTCCGCATCCTCCAAAGATGCCATCTCCTCTTCAACAACATCTCCTGATATATCAATTGTATCTTCCTGGTACTGAACATCTCCTCTTACAAACCGCTGCCACGAGCTGACCTCATCTCGTTGTAGAAAATCTCTCAGCCTGCTCTTCGTTTCAGCCGCTGGACTTTTCAGTAGCAGGTGGATAAACGCTCGATCAGCGGCAGGGTTATCATGTGGATTGATGGGTGTGACTCGAACTGACAAGGAGGTCCGGATGATGAGGTTGCCAAACAGTTCCACAGAAAAGGCCCATGAGCGTAATTTTATAATGTTTAGATCATTCTGTTTTGGCTGGACAGAGTTAGTGTCTGGTTGCTGACTAAGAAACTGAGAACTGCTGGAAGAACTCTGCCATCTTCTCACACTTTGTAGTGGTGCTACGCTTACATCTCTCTTGGAACTTTTCTTCAAGGTGACACTGGTTGATGAAGTTGCACAACCATCATGATGAAGATTAAAAACATTCACGGAAGTCCTCTTGTAATTTCGGTGTAAAAAGTCTTTTACGAACACTGTTTGGTGGCTTTTTCTGAGGAAATGTGGTCTACAACACAACTGAACAAAATATGACATTTTGAAATATCCGTAGATTGTGGAAAAGGTGAAAACATTCGAAAAATACCGCGGACAGCCAAGTTTCTCCTTGGTCAGACTTCGGTAAAGCTGCAACACCGCCCTCTCTTGTTGGCAATATGACTTGAGTGTCTATGGAATCACATGATTACCAGGAACTCGATACCGCGATCTTTTATGGAAAGAAAATAGTATCGATCATTGCAACACATTGTCGCTTTTTACATTATTTGGCAAAATCATTGAAAAACTCGATTTATAGTTTGGTATCGATGGTTATATTCGATACTAGGTTATAGATCTGGTGCAGAGTGGGGGAGTGAACCGAACCTTGTCAAGCTATCCGCACAATTAATGTGATGTTTTCACCGTTATTTTCAACATATTAAATTGTGGGAAGGTAAGAAAATGTGTAGATAACTGAGATAGGTGTTGGGTGGCCTACATTTAGTAGTAGGGGGTAACTGAGTTTCATTGTGATGTGTAGTGTTGATAAGCCACTGCCGTAAGTATCATTTGAAATTGCAAGTGATGTCAAATGAGTAGGCAGTTTAGTTGCACAATTTGCTTGCTGAAAATTCTGAGTTAAGAACTCACAGAAACAAACAACGATAACCATAAAATACAACGGAAAATGTTCCATAATCGACTAGCACTTTCTGAGGTTTCTTGCAATGGATGTTGAACTTTACTTTATTTTCATTTCAAAAAGATTCCTTTCAGTCTTCAACTCAAAGAAAGGAAAAAAAACAGAACATTCAATCAACTTCAAGCTGACTTTCCATCGTGTGGACGGAACTCTTGACTATCTTGTGCACTCAAGCCCAAGCAAGGGAACTAAAGTGGTGTTAAGCGAGTAGTTGCAATAATTATACCTTCCATCCTGTGAGACCTTACAATCATCGCAACTAACTATGTAGCAAGTACTCCTAGAACTAAAATGGTTCGTTCCGCTATCGTTCGTGGAGACGATAGCGGAACGACCTCGGTCATAGTTCTAGGAATATGTACATGAACTTGTATTGTAGTGAGCAGCATTGTCAGGACCTGGAACCCAAAATGGCAATTTTTTATTATTTTCATCAACACCTTTTATAGTGCCTGTTCTTCTCTGTATACATTCCGTCAACCTTTCTGGACAGGTTATTAGGTACGGACATTTTATTATATAGGGCCTAGTTGGAACTAAATTTTAAGAAATTAAAGTGGCAGTCGTATACCGCATTTTTGCCCCAGAAGAAGGTGTTGGAATGGGATTGTGCACTTTGTCCAAAGCAGAGAAGGAGCCATGACTTTGCACCCTCTCCCAACATCAGATGATTTGGTGTAGTGTCTTGTTCAGAGACAAGTCTATCTAAAGAGTACTGTGAATAGGGTTCAGCCTAAACGTCTCGCTGGGTTTTGTTGACAAGTTTTTATGATTTCCTTTCTTAGGTATTATTTAAGAAGATAAACATCACTTGGAAAATAGGAGCAGTTTGAAGTTTCCATCTGCAAGCTGCCCCCCCCCCCCTTGGACACCATGCCAGGTCAAGTCTACAATATCCCGGTCATCCAGCCGGACCTCCGACGGGAGGAGACCATCCAACAAATAGCCGACGCCCTGGACTACATGGAAAAAGTTGCCAATGACGTCTTCAATCGCATCACCGCCCGGGTCGAGGACAACCACACCCGGCTAGGAGGGATCAACAAGAGACTGGACGTGGCCCAGGCCAAAGTCGCCAAAATCAAAGACACGCGGAAAGCCATCAAGGTTTTCTCCAGCGCGAAGTACCCTGCACCTGACAGTCACATGACCTACAAGTCGGTGTTTGAGGGGACGAAAGACTTGAACCAGATTAAGAGACCCCACAGGAAACTGATCAGTAAACATCAGAATTTAGACAGTCGGGCCTTGAGGGAGAAACTCCAGTTTTATAACGTTCAGTTGAACATCCGGAAGGATCGTGATTCGGAGAGCTCGTGGGAGGGTCTTGGGGGTTTACCCAAGCATGTGGAATCAATCAACTCGCTGTTGCTGTTCAACACAAGTGAGAATCCGTAAGTGCTGTGAGAAATTATCTACTTTGTTTCCATTTTATTGTATAGGTCACCACTTATTTAACGAAATTATTCATTTCGGACTCATCAAATAGAAATTTTCAACATCAGCTCAGTCGATACTTCAAAATGTGTAAGTCCTATTTCTTCTTTGTTTTTCTTTTCTTTTTTCTTTGTTTATCAACTACTCCAACCACAAAATGTAAGTTGCACTTGTGGTCTGCTGTAAGCCTGCCCCCCAGACAAAGAAAACAAAGACAGATAAAATAAAACTAAACATTTAAATCCTACTTGTAAAAATACTTGTGAAAGTACAACCTAAGGTACAGACACTTCGATACAGTAAAACCTACAGTTTTCATACATAAAAATCAAAGTCATTTTTGTCAATTTTACTTGCATGATTTCAGCTGCACACCTCAATATTACACAACAGAAAAGCAAAGAAATAACAGTTATTTAGTTTGGGTCTTTCTTTTTTTTAACTGTTTCTTAATTTTTCAGCTACAAGAAATACGTGATGATCGATCCCTTGGGAGCGGTGACCAAGACGAGGAAGGCGATCGAGGAGGAGCAAGAAGAAGGCATCGGGGCAGCCCCGATGTCCATCACGCAGAGAGAGCAGATGGAGAGGCAGGGATTGGAGAATTACTTCTATGTCCCAGACCTCGGGGATGTGCCCGAGATTGACGTACCGAACTACCTTCCAGATTTACCCGGTAAGAATGTAGCAGAGTTGAAGCGATTACTTTTTTTTCAATAATTGTCAGCATTTTCAAAACATTGGTTTTCAATCATTTGGGGACTTAACTTACACATCTTGTTTTTGCAATGCACCGTTGTCGTATTTGTTGAACGTCTTGTAAACCATCTCTTAATTCAAAACTGTACCTATACGATTATTTCGTCACATGAAGAACACCATTTTTACTTGTTTGCCCCCTGATTTTGGGAACCACCAGTGACCATAAGGGCCTCTGACTTTACATCTTAAAAAGATCACAATGATTGGTTTTGGAAAAGAAGTGTGATGGTCAGAGTTTTTGAAGACCGATCCAAATGAGGGTTTCAAGCCTTCAAGATGGCGCTTGTCTGTGTAGAACTGTCTTTAGATCAACCACTTATTGTTTTTGAGGACTATTGTACCATCATCTGTTGGGATTGATTTTTGTTTAATGTATTTTTTTTGATATTCTTTGTTCTGCTCAGGAGTTGCTGATGATCTTAGCTACAGTGCAGATTTGGGGCCCTCCATCGCACCCTCATTACCGGGGAGTAATGTCCCAGAGCTGCCAAGTGTCATGCCCGAAATGGGAGGCATGGATTCCCTACCAAGTACCCAGGCAACCAATCTCCCGGCCCTCCCTGCTCCGGAAAATAGTTTTGCCCCGCCTCCGCCAGGCGGAGCAGTTGCTCCCCCGCCTCCCCCACCCCCACCTCCGCCTCCCCCGCCAGGCCCACCAGGGGAAGCAGGTGGGGCGCCGCCCCCACCCCCGCCACCTCCCCCAGGCTCTGCTTCTCAATCAGCTCCCCCTGAGAAGGCAGCCCCCGGCGACGGCCACGCCAGCTTGATGGAATCCATCCGTATGGCCGGCGGCACTGGGAAGGCCCTGCTTAGGGATGTCAAGGAACGGAAGATGGAGAAGAAACAGAAGAAGCAGAGTCAGGCGGTTACAGGGATGAGTCTTATGGACGATCTCTCCTCCAAGCTGTCGCTCCGACGTAAAGGCATCTCAGGCACACGCCAGGCAGGAGGAGGAGGAGGAGGAGGTGGAATGGATGATAGTAAGATGAACGGGAATTCCACAATGGACAAACTCTCAGCTATGATTCCACCTCCCCCAAAGCCTGCTGACAGGAGTCGATCAAACACCCAGAACTCTTTTGAAGAGGATTGGGATTAAACACCAGGGAGGAATACTCAGATAATGTCAGAGAAATTATCTTAACATTCCAGTCCTGCCAACACTGTTCGTCTACCCTTACAACTCTTTTTTTTAATTTTAAACTGAACCATTTTTTTCAGTCAAACTCAACTTCGTTGAGTTTGCTTATTAATTGTTAACCCTCCTTCTCTTAGTAAAATTTTCCAGCGAGCTGACCAACGACTTAAAACCATTCAACTGCATAGTTTGTGTATAGTGAGAAATTTTGGTCAGAATCAAGGATTCAAGTCTGCATGGAGATAAGATACAGTATCAATCATTCAAAATCAAAGTGGATACTATTGAGTGGTCAGACTGTACGAGGGTTGACTGTGTACTGTGCAGATGCATTAACCACATGAAATCATTATGCAGGCAGGCATGGTTCATCTACTATTCAAAATCAAAGTGGATGATATTGAATGGTCAGACAGTAGGAGGGTTAATGCTATATCAACACCAACAAATAAATTGTTTTGCACACTGAAAGAATATCAAGAATATTATTATTGATAGTATAATTCACTTTGTGTTTTCTCACAAGAGTAAACAAAAAGTGTCCTAAACTTTTTGTTAAGGTGTTTTTTGTTTACATTGTGAATATACCAAGCTTTTAACAAAAATCTGGGCTGCCAAGAAAAGACGATTTGCTTTTAGTTTTCATACATTTTTGGATTTAGTTTAAAATCTCCAGTTGCATAAGAGAAAGGTACTTTGAGTTTTCTTTAAACTTGCATCTCGTCACCGAGCATGCTCTTCGGGTCTCGTGTTATGACATCTGAGGATGTAGGGGTTCTGGGTTCGAATCCCACCCGAGTAGCCTGCAGATTTCAAATTTTTTTCACACACGACTTAGAAAGCACTGAGTATACCTTGCATAAATGATCACTTGGTGGTTGGAGGGTAAAACCCAAATGATATTCTTTATCCCTGGTGCAATTCTTATGTCAATTGATTGTGTTAACTATCAACTATGACAAGTTTAATTTGTCTTAATGGGTCTCCTGACGATTGAGACCACAAATTACTCACTCTGTGGCAGTGAAGTTAATCAAGAGAAGTCCTCTCATCCACTAAGCAAAGCAGTAGTTGAGGCCAATTTCCTTATTTACCCCAGGTAGTCAATAAGCAGGACAGTTCGTTTCACAGAACTAAGAGGTCCCCCCAAATACTGAAATCTACTGCACGGTAAAAGAATAACAGCAGGAGGAGTTCTGACAAGTTTTTACAAGAACAATCAACACGACTAAGTAGATACAATCACATGATGTCAAGTAATAAACCACAAGGGAAACTGACTGGGTAAATTTCAAATAGTTTGGGGTTGAACAAAGAAAAATTGACTAGAGCGGGATTTGAACCAACGACCTCCGGATTAACGTACCGGCGCTCTACCAACTGAGCTATCTAGCCCTATTTTGGCGGTCTCCCTATTTTGTCAATATCTTTGTTCAGGGGTGCCAGTCAGAAGCCAGTTCAAATCCCGCTCTAGTCAATTTGTCTTTGTTCAACCCCATACAATCACATGATGTTAGGATTGATACCTCATCATGCAATGCCTCAAAACCAATATCTGGCAAGAAATCTTTGCAACATGACATAGAGAACCTGAAATAGACTGAAACAACAACAAATCAAACACTTGCTAGAACCATGGAGGAAGGTTCTGCCTCCATGCCTGAACATACATGTACATGGTTTAAATTATTTTGAAATTGTGCAGATTGATTTTGCTTGTTAAAAAGGGTGTTATGGATGTTGAGGAATAGGTGTAATTATGGTTCAGCCAACACCAACCTATGCTATTTGATTATGAGAAGTTGCATGTATTATTATACTGCATGTAAATTCATTACATTTAATGTAAATTAATTTGAAGAAAAAAATCCTCATTTTATGCTGGAAAAAAATCTGATTGGAATTTTGCTATGAAGACAATAAAGATAGCATGTCTTATTTGTATACTGTAAAAGACAAAAATCTGTTTGTGTTTCTTGTTTTGTAGTGATGGTTGTTTTTTTTTTATTGCCAGCAGGCAGCAAATTGATCTCAAACAAATGGTTTTTAACTTTGGCTTTAACTTAAAGGAACATTACAGAATTGGTAAGAACAAAACTTGTAAAATATACTTTTTGATCACAGATTTACATAAAACTTACACGATCTAATGATGATGATAGTAGAAAACATCCCTTGAAGTATTTTTGTCTGAAATGCCATAATTGATGAGAAATGAATAAACTAATTTTCCGATTGGAGTTTATCGCTCAGTGAGCGTTTTATTCATTTGTTGAATCTATATGATTTCATGCAAATGTGTAATCGGTTTTTCACTATTTTCTCGTGACCCAGATGGCCGATCGATCTCAAACTTCTACAGGTTTGTCAGTTTATGTATATGGTGGATTACATAAAGTGCTTACAGTGCCAGCAACTGTTTTGTTAGCAAAAAACCTCTGCCAATTCTGTAATGTTCCTTTAAATAACTAGTAGAGGGGTGTGAGTCACTTATTTTAGGTTTTTGACAAGGAATTTTTTGTTTGTAGTTTTTAGACAGATTTTCTCTTTGTTTTTAGCTATAGTTAAATTACTGGTGGAGGATATGACAAAACAAAAAAGCAAACAAAGAATTTGTAACAAATTGTTGTTCTGTAACCCTTTATGTTAAAGTGACTCTCTGGGTCTAGAGAGGGAGCTGCTTATCACCACTGCGTGCTCAGGTTTATTACCTCCGTGACGACTCGAGTAATTACTTTACATTAAATGGAAACGTAACACGGATTGATGACATTATGTGTCAATGAGTAATGCCTAAACACACAACTCTCAACTTCACACAGATCCATCCATTTACAAATGCTCTTTGGGGACCGACATGCACATTGTGCATCATTTGAGGGTAGATGACACGGCACCCAGAACATTAATTATTGAAGTGTCAACAGAGGGCGCCCAAACAGTTTTACTGTTAGAAAACAATTCGATTTGAGCTAAATCTGCATCATTTTGTGATGTTTCGTTTAGAATCGGTTTATGTACATTTCAGATGTGCTTATTTTAATATTTCACATCTTCAAAAATATGAATACGGTGTTTTAGTTTATGTTTTTTTTTATAACAATTTTTGTTAAAGGAACATTACAGAATTGGTTTTTGCTAACAAAACAGTTGCTGGCAGTGTAAAGCACTTTATGTAATCCACCATACACATAAACTGACAAACCTGTAGAAGTTTGAGATCGATCGGCCATCTGGGTCACGAGAAAATAGTGAAAAACCGATAATACACATTTGCATGAAATCATATAGATTCAACAAAAATGAATGAAACGTTCACTGAGCGATAAACTCCAATCGGAAAATTAGATTATTCATTTCTCGTCAAATATGGCATTTCAGACATAAATATTTCAAGGGATGTTTTCTACTATTATCATCATTAGACCGTGTAAGTTTTATGTAAATCTGTGATCAAAAAGTATATTTTACAAGTTTTGTTCTTACCAATTCTGTAATGTTCCTTTAAAACGTCACGATACATCCATCAAAGACAAACATTTTCGTTTAGCTTCACCCGGAAATCATTTCACGGACAATGCATTTTTTTTAAAGGAATAATCAGTTTTCAGATAAAGAAATCTCTCCTGAGAATTTCCGATCTTGACATAGTCTGATGTTGTTCTCAAGACGTGATCTATGAGCAACTTGAAACATTGCCCACGCCATCCAAAGATCGCTCATTCTGAATGGTATAGCGGGGGATAGTATACAAAGGTGACAAAATAACTAACTTAAAGGAACATTACAGAGTATAGTAAGAAAAAAACTTGTAAAATATACTTTTTGATCACAGATTTACATAAAACTTACACGGTCTAATGATGATGATAGTAGAAAACATCCCTTGAAATATTTCTGTCTGAAATGCCATATTGATGAGAAATGAATAAACTAATTTTCCGATTGGAGTTTATCGCTCAGTGAGCGTTTTATTCATTTGTTGAATCTATATGATTTCATGCAAATGTGTAATCGGTTTTTCACTATTTTCTCGTGACCCAGATGGCCGATCGATCTCAAACTTCTACAGGTTTGTCAATTTATGTATATGGTGGATTACATAAAGTGCTTACACTGCCAGCAATTGTTTTGTTAGCAAAAACCAATTCTGTAATGTTCCTTTAAATGAAAAATGGGGATGTCTACTCTGGCAAAAACTGACTTCGTCAACTGCTCAAAATTTTTAATGGGTTTCAGTGAATCTGAAAGTCCAATGTTCCCGATCCTACATACATCTTCAGATACTAAATGTGATGATATAAATGCACATCAAGTCACGTGCGAAAATAAACAGCAAGCTACTGGTGGGATTCTAACCCACAACCTCCCATTCTAGACATGTTTACCTCCTTTTTCCTGTTGATAAATGCAGACTGAGCAAAGAGACGAGCTTCACAAAATGCACATATATTTTCTCCTTCAATGCCCAATGGAAAATTCACAAAATGTGTCTTGCATTGACGCGTTATCATAAGCATGTCCGTGCCAGGAGCATTATTTCTAGTGGCCTAATATTGCAGCTGCACATAAGCATACCTTGCTTTCAGAAAACACATCGCAGCACACTCTGCAATGTGCCAGGATCCAGTGCCTAATAATTAATTCAGATGATTTGAAATAAGGGATGGGGGTAGAATTTTTGTTGGTCTATCATGTTCTTTAATTACTTTCAACATTCACATTGTACACAGGGAAAACAAGTGTTGTTGTTTTTATTACGACAGTAGGCCTACATTATTTTGAATCTTGAATGCCTGAGACTCTATACAATCAGGTCTACATCAGGTTGAAAGACAAACTGCGGGATTTATATTTGTCGGGGAAAAACTAAATTATAAGTTTCAATTTGAAAGCTCACTGATGATCAAGTTCATACCAGTACTGATCCCCCAGATAAATGTTTCGTAGTCTGAGATCATGTTTGCCTCCACTGCATCAGACTGCGAGCTTCACCACACTACTCACACTTTACGGATCATTACGTACTCAAAAACAAACAAGAAAATGTTAAGGCAAAACAAAATAAAAAACATGTTTAGCGTCCTGCTTTTTTGAAAAAAAGGAAGGAGGATGTTTTTTTTTTTTTTTTTTTTTTTTTTAATGGCCGACTGACACATTTTTCAAGACGACCGGCCGGGCTATTTTTCAAGATGGTTGCCAGCTTCTTTCGTTTTTTTTCGGTGTGCTGAAGTCTAAAAATGCGATCTTATTTATTTTACAATTTATAGATTATACAAATTTATGACACTCCCGAACAACAATAATTGACAACATATGGATACAGCCAACATGAGGCTAGATAATCAGTTGGTAGAGCGCCGGCACTTTTTCGGATGTCGTTGGTTCAAATCCCGCTCTAGTCATTTTTTTCTTTGTTAAACCCCAAATTTTTTAAAAAAAAATGTATCCAGTCAGTTTTCCTTGTGGTTTATTACTTGATGTTGAATCAAAAAAGGTCAGACAACGCCACGTCGTCCACATATTAAAAAGAGAGAGAGAGAATAAAACAGACAATTAACAATTACAAACTTATTAAGGTTAGTTAAACATTAATCTTTAAAGTCTCATCACGTGTATTGGAAACAAAATTCGGCAGGTCGAATACTTTATAATATTAATATTTCACAATTACCACCTCTTGACTTCATCAAGTGACTTGCGAGGTCCGAGAAGTCCGATGTTCTATTAAAAAAAACAAAAAAACAAACAGAACAATCCAAGCTATACGGTTTCACTTGGACCGCTTTTCAGCTCTAACATGCTCCACGAAGCACCAATAATAATTGTTTAGAAAGAAAGCTTGTAGATTACAAAATGTTTAGAAGAATGTTAATTTATTTTCACAGTCTCTGCTGTGCCTGTTTATTGTGGAGTCAGTGCGTACAAAAACAATCGCCAGTTCGGGCTCAAGGCATTGCCGTTTTAAGGCTAGGATCATTTCAGCATCATTGCACAGACAAACTCGACCATGCTTGAAAATACTCGCGGGAATCATGAAGGGGGAGAAAAAAACACTCTTTCAATTTCCGCTGTTTCGGCTTCTGGCTTTTTTAATATAAATTCCATGTTTTGGTTTCTTGGGGGATATTTTCAAAGACATTAGAGAGAAGCAGCTTACAGTTCTGGAGTGTTGTCTTAATGAAAAAAGTTATAAATTAATAATACCAATACGATGTGCTTTGACTCCTCAGTGGTTTGCTTTGCCGACAAAAGTGATGGTTCAAACCCGTAGTGAATCGGACGCTAAATAATAGTGAAAACGACCCCAAAACATCAAATTTTCATATTGTACGGTGGCTCCGCGAGAACATAATAATAAACGAGTTATTTTTATCTTAATATTCGTGACATTGCAGCGCTGAGCTATGATTATTTTGGTGACGTACAATTTTGTGACTGATGGTAAAACACGTAAATATTTGCGCCACATTTATATCTCACTAATTTTTGCATATTCATTTTGTAATACACCCCCCCCCCCGCTAACTATCTGACCATTAACACTATAACCATCTTTGTATGATTCCCTGCGAACCCAATGGCAATGCCAGTTCAGTTTACAACATATAGAAAGTGACCAGACTATTTTTGCCTATAGTTCAGCCTCGGTTTCATTGCACTGATCAGAGTAGACAAACAAGATGACTCCCTCTATATGACAGAATTCTAGCTAGTACTGTACTTAAAGGGACACACCGGCTTCGTTGGGCTATTTGGGCTACAAAATAGACTGAGACATTATTCTAAAGGTCTTTCTGGAATGGAGAAGATTGGTTCATAAAAGAAACCATCAAATTTAGCCGTTTCCGAGCATTTTTCAAAAAACGAAGGTCACGTGACTTTTCGGAACCAAACATGTGGTTCCGAAAAGTCACGTGATCTTCAGAGTTAGTTTTACTTCCAGCCGTATAAAAGTAAATTACTGAACCAAATTCAAGTATCTTTTTTTAAACAATTATTCATGAGTATTTGACGAAAAAGACTATGTATTCAGTTTATGGATACAAGTTGTAAATAATGATGAAAAATCGAACGTAAGATTCGCATCAGAGAGTCCGTGCACGGAAGCGTGTTTTACGGCGCATCAACGTGGGGAGCTAGCGGGTCAAACCTTGGGGGCATGTCCCGTACAGCCAGTGCCGTGTGTCGTGGGGCCAGAGAGACAAACCACGGGGGCATGAACTCGGAGCCTGTGGAGGGGTGGGGATCCAGACCATTCATTACGTTTTGTTTTACGAGGGTTTTACTCTGTAGCCCTAGCTATCCCCTAACTATTGTCATGTTACGTGATGCCTGCGCTACACACGCTGCGGGACGACGACGAATAGCTGCACGGTGTGGATCGGACTGTGTTTATGTCGGTTTTTTAATTACACGTGAATTTGTGCTTGATGGATATGAAGACTGGATCCTTATGCCTCGCCATTGTTATAATTAATACACAAACAGATCACTAGTCTACTTAAAACAATGTCACGTAAACTTGACCGTTGCAACGGCTGGAAAAGCGTATACGCTGACCTTTGACCGCGTTTTTTCCACATTTTTTTAACAACAACCATCGAAAAATTATTGTCTGTGATTCCACATCACTAAATTAGGTAAACAGTAAGCCGGTGTGTCCCTTTAACATGAATCTTCTGTTATTCACACATGCGTGCAAGGCGACTGACCCAATGCATTTGTTTTCTGAAGTCTCCGTACATACACTGTCCTCAACTCTTAAATCCACATCTTCAAATCCCAATTCTTAGATATATTTGGACATTGATGTATTTTTAAGTCAAACGTCTCTCTCTCCAGATGCAGTTACAAGGTCGAATAACAGATGATTGCCATCGTTTTAGTTGCTGGGAGGAATTGCAATGACGACCGCAGAGGGAAAATGTGATTGATTTAAACTTTGGTATTCCGCCATGTCCGCTATGATGAACAGATCTCGGCAGACAAAATGGGCGTCATTTCGTCTTGGGTCACTGACTCTGTCAAGTGAGATCGCCATAACACACCCAGATTCCTTAAAGGCACAGTACACGTTTGGTAATTGGAGCCTAATGATTGTATTAATCCTATATAAATGTAGGTACATACAATAAAACTAACCTGTGGAAATTTCACTTCAAAAGGTGGTCGCGTTTTTGAGATAATCACCGAAAAACAGGAGCGAATATTTCCACGCATGAAGAATATTCCCATAGGAATACACAGTCTGAGAAGCGTTTCTGACGCTTCTCAGATTCAAATTTTGGGAAATAAAAAGTGATATATTTTCCATAACCGTAGTACTTCAGAGTTAAAAGTTTCTCAACATTCATTATACTACTCAAAGCTGCTGTACTTCTTACCAAGTAAGTTTTTATTGCCATTAATTTTCAGAGTCATTACCAAACGTGTACTGTGCCTTTAAAGACGAAATACGCGCTTGGTTATTATCGAAGACACAAGTTGATTATTTTAGCTCCATTTTTAGCTCCAGTACGAAAGTCAAGTGATAATAAACACAGTTCATACCGGCGCTAATCGGCTGCAGGAAAATTTCCGTTTTAACTATGCCGGTACTGTCAATGTCATGGAAAATGGCATTTGAAGAGCACAGTTTCACCAGCCCCTCTTCTGTTTGAAGAGGGGAAGGACACCCCCCCCCCCCTCCGCTCAGAATTTCTTGCCTAACCCAACCCAACCCCACCTCTAAAACAAAAACCACGAACAAACAAAGAGAGAGAGGGGGGGGGCAGGTAGACATGATACACAAATGAATACATTAAATACATAATAGCCCCCTAATGTCTTTGCCCCGCTTTCCCCCTGCCCCCAAATAAATTTGTTTAGGCCTTAAAAATAATTGTCTTTTTTCAAACATTTTCTTGTAGCCAGACACGACAACATTACTATTCGGCAACACTCATTCCGTGTTCCACTTTAGCAAATCTAAGTAAGCAAATTATGAATGAGCACACAAGCCCCTGACTAAACAAGAAGTGTCGTTCGCTGTCTGGGACAACTCGCCGGTGTGCCTGCAGCAAGAAGGACGTCACGAAAGGCTACATGAGAAGGGGCGTAGGCAATTACTGTGCAAAATCGTGTTTCAAGAAAGCTGAACGTGAAACTTTGATCGGTTTTCTGCCAGTCATAAATCATTATAGGAAGATTAAATTATGTATGGGAATGAGAAACATGTCTTTAGGGGGTACTTCTAGCGAAGAAATGTAACAGTAATGCCTCTTTTTTTCCCAGAAGCAATGTTATTGCTTACGGCCTTCTGTTACTGGGACAAATAGAACTATGTGAGCCTGGAAAAAGGGGCGTTGATCTTACACCCTTCTTCCCTTCTTCCTGGCACACGACAAACTCTAACCACTGTTTTTATTTTAACGGACAAAGGTGTCACTTTGCTTATAAAAACTGCCACAATTAGTTCAATATTCTTTAATTTGTTCATTTCAGTAGCGTCAACACTTAAACACATTCGAAAATGTGCACCAGTTGCCAAATCATTGAAGTAAATGGAGTCACTCAAACTGTAAAACAGAAAAACACGGTTCTTTTGTGTTGACAACCATTTTGTATGGGCGGCCTTGAGTATCAAACTGGGTTGGCACAAAGTTACACTTAAAAAAAGCATCCTCTTACGAAGAATAACTTGTTCTTTTTTGTTTTGGGTGTAGCAAAATTGAATTGTCGGTATTATGGGTATTAATTTGATAGCATTCTAGGCCTATTGTATTGAATTGTTAACTGCTGTATTGTTTTTATTTATTGATGTATTTTTTTGCAGTGACGGCTGCCCATAGTTTTGCCACGACAAAACTCGCAGAGGTGACTCAGCAAAAGAAAAGTCTTTGTTGTGTTAATAACAAACTAAGATATGAGTAAATTTCCATAAACAAACAAACAAACAAACGAACAAACAAACAAACACCCCAACAAACGAAGAAACAAACGATCAAAGGTATTTGCAGACACAACACATTGGGGAGACGGGGTACTTTCTAAACTGCTCCAAACTCTATTTATTCATTTGGGATGTTTAGCTTCATGGTTTAACATAATTATGTTCAACGACTGAAAAGTGGGAAATTCTTTCTATTTTAAATGGTAGGCCTACCAGTAATTAGTTCAACCCTCCCACTTCTGGTAATAATTCATGTTCCAGCAAGTTGGCCAAGCATTTGAAACCATCCAACTACACAGGCTGTGTATGGTGGTACAACTGTGCACAACATTTTCTGTGTACTGTGTAGTTGATCTCATTCAAGAACACAGTAGATGACACTGAATGGTCAGACAGTAGGAGGGTTGACTGTGTACTGTGTAGCTCATACATTCACCACTGTGTATTGTGTAGATACATTCTCCACATGACATTATATTACAGCAAGGAGATACAGTTTATCTATGATTCAAGACCACAGTGGATGATATTGAAAGATCAGTAGGAGGTTTGACCATGTACTGTGTAGATGCATTCATTTCATATGGCAGCAAGAGTCACAGTTTTTCTGCATGTACCATTGAAGACCATCAGTGGACTATATTTGAAATGTCAGAGAGTAGGAGGGTTGACTATGTAAAGTGTAGATGCGAGATTCATCAGGTGATATCATATTTCAAGCTCTCACAGTTTATCTTTCATTAAAGACCACTGTGGATGATATTGAATGGTCAGACAGTAGGAGAGTTAATGCCTGAACTGTTTGATATGCATTAAAACAGATTATTGTGCATCAAATCATATAAATACACACATCTATAATTGCAAATTATAGACTGTGCAGCATCTCTATTTGAACAAACTTATTAAACTGACTTTAAATAATAAATTGTCTTCATAATAGGCCTTTAATATTTCAATTACACTCTTAACACTATTCATACTTTAAAATTGTGGTAATATTTTTAAACACTCAAACCACACATTATCTGTTGCTTCACATCTCAACGTGTTTTACATTTATAAAAAACAATAAAAAAACCTGCACTTATTCGACAAACACTTGTACTATTATAAATAAGTCGGACAAAATGGAAAAGAAATAGTTTTTTACAAACCGCTTACCAACCGAAATGGCCCGAGGAATAAATGCAAAATTGTTTAATGGCCTTCCATTTCCAATCTAGCCAAGCTTTCTCGAAGGCTATGATTGGATCAAAACATCTGTCCCTCACCAGTTTGTGGAAAAATATAAAAAACATAGTTGATGACTTTTTCAACAGGTGAAAATTGTTTTGGTTATTTTACCTAAACTTAATCTCTTAAAGGAACATTACAGAATTGGTTTTTGCTAACAAAACAGTTGCTGGCAGTGTAAGCACTTTATGTAATCCACCATATACATAAACTGACAAACCTGTGGAAGTTTGAGATCGATTGGCCATCTGGGTCACGAGAAAATAGTGCAAAACCGTTTACAAATTTGCATGTGTTATACAATGCATGAATAAAACGCTCATGAGCGATAAACTCCAATCGGAAATTAGTTTGATTTATTTCTCATCAAATATGGCATTTCAGCCAGAAATATTTCTTGGGATGTTTTCTACTATCATCATCATTAGACCGTGTAAGTTTTATGTAAATCTGTGATCAAAGGTTCATTTTACAATTACCAATTCTGTAATGTGCCTTTAACATGCACGAGGTTCAAAAAGCATCAGCCTAAAAAGTTTCCTTTCAAACAGCATGGCCTTTCGATTGGTAAGGAATTTGCACAAGCTTGTCCACTCCTGATTCAATCATTTTTTCTTTATCTTCGTATTTGTTCATGTCAACTTTTTTTATTAATATATATTTTTAGGGGGGTGGGTTGTTATTCCACTCTCATATTGTGTTATTCCACTCTCCCCGTATCGAGTTACCCTTACAAACGTCCTCTTACAAACATCTGTCAGATTCAATTTGGAAAATTGAACCATTTTTAGAGAGGTCTTAGGCAGTTTTTCTAACGAGTAGTGCTTCAAGTAGGCCACAGATCCTGTCCGATTACGTTAAGAAACTCTTAGAAGAGTGACAGCTAATCTATTATGAAATGACCAATAAATCATTCAGAGGGATGCTAGGTCCTCGGTATACCTTGCCTGATATCTCCCCCACACAAAAAAAAAATAAAATAAAAATCCACTAAAGAATTCCTGAGATTCCCAGAACACATTGACGAAACAATGGAAGGGGGAACACCATGGCCCAATTTCATAGAGCTGCTTAGCACAAAAATTTGCTTAGCATGAAATTTTTGCCTTGATAAAAACAGGATTACCAACCAAATTTCCACGTGATTTTCAGGATAAGCAAACAACAGCTGAATACCAGTAACAAGCAATATGCAACACAAGGAAATTTGGTTGGTAATCCGGTTTTTATCGAGGAAGAAATTTCATGCTAAGCAATTTTTGTGCTTAGCAGCTCTATGAAATTGGGCCCATGCCACATACAGACATACATGTATGAAGCACCGAATGATGCTATGTTCGGGGCAGTATGAAAAGGTTCACTGATATGTCTGATGGACAAAATGTCATGGTTCAGGGGTCGCGGGTTCGATCCACACCCGAGTAGAGTTTGTTTTCCCCACAGGAGGAAAGCAAGGCTCATCCCTACAGCGCCGTAAGGGTAAAATCAAAACAAACTTAGTATTCAGTTTTTTTTACTACAACTTTTCTCAGTCACCAGGGCCCAATTTCAAAGAGCTGCTCCAGCAGCAAGCTTTGCTTAGACATTCTCAGCTAAGCAAAAACAAGCAGGATACCAATCACAAATGGTACCTGTGAAATGCCATTTTGGCTGGTAAACTTATTCTGGTATGCATATTTATTGTGCTTAGCTACTTTTTTTATTTCAAAGCAGCTCTATGAAAGGCCCAGACAGCGGAACAAGCTAGTCTGCCGTTTTCACCACCCACAAGCTTTTTTCACTGATCCGTACTGTCATTTTGTGTGGGTGTCAGTTTGAATTTGATGCATTATAAATACAATTCCCTGCAGTGTTTTACATAGTAGCTGTGAGTAGCAATAAATTAGTCAGTACGATCCCTTGGCCAGAATTATTTACTGGTGCTTGAATAGCTCAACTGGCATTTTTATCATCAGACCACCGTTAAAGGATAACACTGAAGCCATTATAAATAAAGCTTTCCAGAGTAAGGTTACCAGCTAAAATACCATGTCAAAAATGTCATCTGTGACTGGTATCTTGCTCACATTTCGCTTGACAGTAATTTTGATATTAAGCAATGCTGTCTGCTTAAGCAGCTCTATGAAATTGGGCTTTGGTATGAACAATCACTGTCAGGGCCCAAATTCATAGAGCTGATTAAGCAGACAATAGTGCTTAACAAATTTCTGCTGGGCCAAAATTAACAGGGTACCAGTCACAAATGGTACATATGACAAGGTACTTTGGCTGGTAACCTATTTCTGGTGAAAGCAGACATGTTTATGTACTTTTTTGTAATTGCTGTGCTCAAGTGGCAGTAGGTACTTGGACCTTGTGCATGCAGACTGGTTTACACAGCTTTGGGTAAGAAAGGTTCTAGCCAGCTGGATCACTGTGTTTTTTTTTAATTGCCATTTCTTCGCAATGGGATACTGTTTGGGAAAACACTGAATTGAAATTATATACTCGTCAAAATAATATAAATAAAAAAAACTCCAAAAACAATCATATATCATATCTTTAAGATAATAGTTTGGAGACAGTTTAGCTACCGACCCACCCTTGACCCCCTCTAATCAATTGATGGTTGGATTATCCTCGTCTGTGTTGAAATCATTACCATCCAACTCTGAAATTCCAAAGACATTGCCAAACTCCCCCAAGTACACTCGCATTCCATCCCGACTTATCGACCTCAAACTGACCCCATACTGTGGGAGATGGTCCTATATTGATTAAGACTGATAAAATACTAATCAAGTGTCAATGTAAACGCATTCTTTTGATTATAAACGCATTCTTTAAGTAAGAGGTTTTGTCATGGCTCACAACATGTTCACGGTTTGACCTTTCTTATGTCATCAAACTCAAAGGACACACAATTTATGACTTTTGACCACACTTTATTAGAAGACACACTTTATCTTTTAGCTGATGGGCTACATGTAGGTTTCTAGTAAGCTTACTGCTTACAAGGTGGCCCTAAGCAACATTCTTGTTTTAAAACCGTCCGCTAGCGTAATCAAAGAAAAAGGCCTGATAACTCGACAGCGGTTTTTGTAAGCTGATTATTTCATTTCATTTTATTTCTTAATTCTGGTTCGTGAAGCCCAGCTCTCAGAAAAGTGAACTTAATCACTATACTACCAAGAACCCGTGGAGAGAGCTGAAGACAGAGAAGTAAGTTTCAGTTTAAGGAGGAAAACCACAGAGAATTATTTCCAGGGATGAAAACCCAATCCACATAGTGCCCCCAGTGGGATTCGAACCGAGGTCCCAGAGGTGGAAGGAGAGAAAAGTGACAACTACACCAACCCGACAGCCCTAAATAAGTGACGCAACATTGCAAATCCATTGCAAAAGCGAAACTCCCTGTCAAATATTTAAAAAGTACACTTGTACAGTTTACATGCACACCAGTCTGCTACAGGAGGCAAAACAACACCAAAATGCTTACCGGTAAAAAGCTTTATGAAATTGGACTCGTCAATTTTGTGGTGCAATCTGCGAAAAACCTGCACGTGACGAAACTGTTTTTTAAATGAAAGTTACCACTTCAAATGCATCAAATCAACTATCTCTGAGCAAGTAATTTCATAAGTTACTCCCCAGCTGAAGAAATATGAATGAAAAAATGGTTTAATTTTATGACTCTGCTTACCACCAGCGAAAAAATTTGCGCTTACAGGAGCTGAGCAACCACAACATTCCACAGGTAAGCAAGGAATAGTTGCTTATGCATGTGTGCACTTTATGAGACTATGCACTATTCGCTTACATGGCTAAGCTGTAAGCAGGGCCCAGTTTCACAGAGTTGCTTAAGCAGAACATTTTGCTTAATAATTTTCTACCAAGAAAAAAATAGCAGGAAGCCAGTCACAGACAATACATGTGGAATGTGTTTTGGCTGGTAACCTTGTACTGGAAAGCAAAATATTTTTTTTGCTTAGCTACTTTTTTGCGCATAAACAGCTCTATGAAACTGGGCCGTGATCCATGATACTGAACATGCCTGAGGTCAGTGTCAATACAAACACCCTTAGCAACAGTCGTATCCGCCAATTTGGATAGGCACGTTAGTGTGCAAACACAAAATTAAAGCTTTACTTTGTGAATGTTCCCATTCACAGCAACTGGTGTTTTTGTCTCAAACAAACTACAAGAATCACCACAGTAAGGAAACTTGTTAATTATTATAAGTTCCTATTATCATATAAACATTCTTTTGGTATATTAGTCAAGATAAGCACAAGAAACCTGAGAGAATTTAAAAAGAGTTTGTGTTTCAAATGTTAAGTTACTTCTTGCACAGGAAGAATTTCACTCAGACAAAGCAACGCAAACGATCATCCTCCAGCTTGTCATCAAATCTGCTTAGCACAGACAAATCTCACAAGCAAGAACAGTTTACCATCCAAAATACAATGTCGTCGGTGTTATATTGTGGAAGGTGCCCCGTCAACTTGGGACATCTGGCATCCCTTTCAGTCTACATGTAATTTCCACTTCCTTTTACCTCGACCGTTCTGATTATCTCTGCAGAGGTATCACAGAAGAATGTTAACGTCTTCATTTTTTTCTCTCCTTCCTCTTGTTGCATCTTAACATTCATCCCGTCTGCGTCTTGAGTGGGATCGCTGACCCCAATAGGACTGCATAATGTTTTCGTCTTTTAAAGAGAGACGTCACCTTCACCAGCCTTCACATTTCATCAGCCAGTCCTGTTGACGTTCTCTTCGTCGCCGTGCCTCTCTGTATAACTCTCCATAAATGTTTCACGATGATTTCCGTAAAGTTCATCCTCATTTCCCCTCTCCATAAATAATCATGTTTATTTACATACAGACATTGACGAACCTAAACAAGCTTTGCCCGAGAGTAGAGCCAATGTTGATGATGGGGAATCTGAGCGCCGATATTACTACATTACTCCTTAAAGTCATATCGACCCTGTTAATCGCCGAAAGACCAAACCTTTTTACAAGTTTTTTTCCGAACGAACATTGACCATGTTGACAGATGATGATGGTTTCAAAACGGAAACCCATCAAATACTTTTGCATATGCCTCACACGATGTAAAAAATACTTGTGAAAAGTTCTTAATCTCCTCCAGGAAATACATGTAGATGCAGCTACATGTATGTTAAATCAATTTTGTACCATCAACTTTGCAAAGTATCGAGCGATGCATCTTGAACGACAGACATCCCACTGGCATTAGTAATAAGTAAATAACAAATATTCGGCGCCACCAAAGCTTCTGGCATTGTTGGATATAGTAAAACCATATGTCGTTCTTTGGGGAGTCTGGCGGCCTTTTTAAACAAGACGTGTTAACTTAGTTAAATACATCTCAGTTTCAAAATGAATCCTTTGGTTTGGGAGATTCAGAGATTCTTTGGAAAATACCCATCACTTTTGTGAATCTTTTGGAGGGCAAACTCAAGAAAACTTAGTAGAATGATTTGATTTCGTTATACGTTCATTTGGGAGCTTTAAGGTGGCATGTTCAAATGTAATTTTACGAGACATGTCAATGTACACAGGGCACAGAAGTTACCCAATGACACTGGCCTTCATCCAGACTATTGTCCAAAATTCTATCAAAAACTCCTTGAGAAGGACTCTGCATTCTGTCTGTTGAGCAATCAACACTTGGAATCTATTCTCAGGCAAAGCTGTCAATTAACATTGACCTGGGTCAAACCGAGGTCATGACCTCTGTCATACTTGGCACAAGATTATTGGCAGTTCGGGTCGAAGTCTAGGTGGATCAAGGGTGATCTCTCCCTGTTAGGAAAACAGATAAAAATAAAAAAACATAAGGAAAAACTATTTACCACCAAGGTGTTGTAACAACTCAACAGTTCGATCAGTATGTTCTGACTGTCTTCAGAAGATAAGATTTTCTCCTCAACCAATCAGAGCAAAGTGATCAAAATGTCAAAGTGTTACACATTGACTGTTTTTAGGAGACTACACCTCCTTAGAGATAATTACAAGGTGAACTGATCCTACAAACCGTAGTTTCGTGGGCTTTTTCTTGGCCTTGGCTAAGCCTCCAGCTGCGGCTCCAGTCTCCATTTTGATCTTGAAGCAACGTGCGAAATGCACATGGCTCCAACATTGGTGACGTAGCCCACGAAAAACGGGCAACTAAAAACTAGTTTAATGCAACTCCTTCATGTATGGGCTTCTGGCTACCAGTGGAGCCAGTTTGTGTGAAGTGGGTGTGGTCTACCATGCTTACAGTGGAATTACATCACATACAAACAGGATACCAAGTGCTCTCTGGGTCCTCTTAGACAGAAATCCAACAGACACCTGAGTGGGGTTCGAACCCACAACCTTCCACATTTAAGAGAAGAAGTAGTAAAACTTTATGGAAAAGGGACAGTTTTTTACTGTTTTTACCTGAGGTTTAAGATTTGTATAAATTCTCATCATTCCAGCTTTCATCTTCCGTCTCTTTGATCCCGGAATCTCGATATAGAATTCGTGAGCTAGATGTCCGTCTTCATCGTAGAACTCCGAACTAATTCAGAACAAAAATAATAATACAAATACAATTTAGAATCACTGTTCGGAAGGTCATTTTAATTGCTTTAACACTAAACTCCATTAACCCATACTCACTAGGCCTTTTTCCCAACACGTGACCTCAATCCTCTAATATCATACTCTCATCTTACTTCATAGTTTTTGAACTTAGATAAGATTGGAATGCTTGACACTGTGATGGATAAACACTTGTTATTTGGTCCTACATGTAGGTACAGCCTTCAGACCTTCTAACATGTCTAAGTTCTTCATGCATGTAAGTCACTAACTACATGTATTACCCTTCCTCATTCTCACTCACAAAATCTACCACTTAATTATGGCAGCTCAACACCCAAACTGTTGGACTCTGATAATGGTGGTATGCCTGATCCCATGTAAAGCAATGACCAGAGCAGACCTCAGTCAAACTGGTCAACCATTGAGGAATAACATGAATAAGAACACCATACAATACTAAAAAATACAACAAAATACAGTAACTCAACATCCAAACTGTTGGACTCTGATAATGGTGGTAAGCATCATCCCATGTAAAGCATACAGCTTACTACATGTAGTGCAGACTTCAATCCAACAGAATCCAGCACAACATGAGGTCGGACTTTGATGGATTGAGAATGGTTAGGGCTAAATAGTGACCAAAGGGAGATTGCAGTCAATCGTTCTTAAATCACTTCCCTTATTTATGACTAATCCCAGCTGTTATTACAATAAACTCTTACACACTGTACATGTCTAACTTGGTGTCAATAATATCACCTGCCATTCTTTTGTTTTATTCCAGGCAGACTCAGACAGAACTACTTAAAATCAAAAATAATAATACTGGAGTCTCATGTAGCGCACATATCTACCAATAAGATACTCAAGGAGCTGAAACAAAGAAAAACAAGCAGGCGAGGGATTTGTTAATGAAGGAATGATTATCTGAAGCATCAAAGTGCCCACTAGAGAAGTGCAGTGGCACAACTTGCTGCAAAACCTATACCAGAAACACAGGGGCAAGCCCCTTCTCTCTCACAATGAGTGTTCTGGGTTCTTTTACATGCATTACACAACACACGTCCCATCCAAAGGTTGAAAGAGGTTATGGTTAAGTGCCTGGCTCAAGAACACATGTCCCACGACAGGCATTTGAATCCGCACACTGCTGCCGGCAACACCTGAACTTGAATTCGGTGAGTTAGATCGCTCGGCCACGACACTCACATGGTAAAGTTATCGTGTAGCATAACAAAATGCTACAGTAGCATTTATCAGTTGCCATGGTTGCTACTCAATATTAGCTTCAGTCTACACACAAATATTTTCAATCTAAAACATTTAACGCAAAATTGCCGAATGATATTGCTCCCTGTAATATCTCGCAAGTTTCTGAATAATGTATGTATCACCAAAATAAGAGGTACATGTAGTGAATAGGAAATTAAATGAATACAATAAACAATGATTTGTTAACATGTAACAATAAAGATCACGGAATCGGATGATAAATTACAAATCCCACAATTATAAAATGCCGCATACGTTGGATGTTTTGGGTAACTCTAGCAACCCCAATACTTGAAATCAACCGCACGGAGAGAGGGCCACACAGGAGCAAATTGATTGAATGATAAACTCACGTCGAATGACAACGTTCATGATTTACTTCACATAACTTCAAATCAATGATAGCATCACACAAACAAATACATGTACCTGTGGATTGTTAGGCATGTTTGTAAACAAAGAGTAATTTCTCATTTCATTTTCTCGACTGCGCACTTTGTAAGTACATGAAGTAATAGAATCCACTCCAGCATGTGGACAAGTACAAATGAACTCAAGCTAGAGTATACAGCTGTACATCGTACATACAGACGTCTGCCTCTAATAGTTCTTAGTGGACGGGGGGAGGGGGGGGATTGGTTTGCTGGATTGGTTATGCAGTGGATCATAAAAATAGACTCAAACCAAAGAGGTACATGTATTTGAAATTTAAAGCTTTTTATACAAGTTTCTATACTGGTAAATATGCAATTTTTACATTTTGTTGACAAACTGTGGAAAGAAATAGGCAAGTTTTGTTCAAAAAGTTTGAAAATGTGCGGTGGTTGGAAAAAGAGAACATTCTGCAAGTGGTGGTAGGCGATTCCTAAGTGCTGGGCGGGTTTTTCTGGAACCGACCACCCGCATACACCAGTACATCTAGTACACGTAGCACACATGTACCTGACTATTACATGTCAGTATCATCCCAATACAAGGTATCTGGGCTCGATTTCACAAAGCACTAAGATTTACGATAAGCGTCAGAATTACCATAGAAATTGATATTGTGACATCACACTTTGCTTAGTAGTTAAGATTAATTCACACTTAAGACCAGTCTTAACCTCTTCGCGAAATTGAGCCCAGGAGCCCTACCGTGTACACTGTCAATGCTGTTGTTGTTTATGTTGATGATGTTGTTGTCCTTGCTGTTGTAGCTATTGTTGATGTTGTTCCTCTTCTGTTCTGTTTGGTACATGTATGTCAAGTGACACACCAGTTAAATTATTCACTTGATCCAGCCATCTCAGCCTTGGTCATCCCGGCTTTTAATTTCCCATAAGAGCTCTCCTGACAGATCATTCTTTTTTTCACATTGTGGCGTTTAAATTTGCAAGCATAAAATGCTTGGATTTTGTTTGGATTTCATTTAAATCACGAATACCACAATTACCAAGAAATACAGAGAGTGTCACCACGGGAACATTAGATTAGGCATCCAGACAAAGTCGCTGTCTTCAATCAAAACACAAGGGCCTTCCCGTCAAACACACCATCCGATCCATGATGACTTCTCTCCCATCAGTCACCGATATTAACCTAATTCCCTTTCTCCAATCCCAACAGACCAAAGCTTATTTTTGCCCCTAACTTTCTGACATCGGCAAACCAACTCGCTTGAGTATTGGAACTCTTGATTGGTTTGCCGAGAATGTGTCAATGCGGATTGAGTCAGTGCTTGGAGAGGAAATCCTTGGTTTGGCTGAACGGCTTAACGCCAGATGGTTGTAGCATGCCAATTCCCTCACCATGAAGCACTGCTGTACTTGGGAAGGGGTCGAGGTAAAATAATAATAATATTAATAGTACGAAGTGCTTTGCACACCCAAAGGGCATCCAAAAGCGCTCTTAATTTTTTTTCTATAGGTATGAAGAGCTATGTTTTCAATTATAACACCCATTTGACATAATTTATACATCTACCACCTTGTAATGGTTTACAAATTACAAGGTGCTGTGGCGTAAACTTAAAGCAGCCAACCACGCCAGAAACACCGAGGCAAAACCTTCTCTTAACGATAAGTGTTTTACATGCATTGCACAACACACAGGGCCTAACTTCCCGTCTGAAAGACGAAGCAGTAATGGTTAAGTGTCTTCAGGGTCTCGCTTAAAGACACAAGTGCAAAGACCGGGACTCGTACCCATACACGAACCCACATCAGAGCTTGAGTACGGTGCACTTGACCGCTCGATCCACGACACGCCAAGTTGGCTTGAACCTCCGTGATGAAGATGTTGGTGTATGTGCCAGTGTGGCGCTCTTGCTGGAATGTCCCCCTTTTCCAATAGAATAAAACAAAAGTCAAAAACTGTACACGTTGCTCTTGCATGTTGTCTCACCTTGTCCATGGGTTTGAGTAAAGGGATAGACCCCTTGCATGATGTCACAAGACCCAAACAGCGCCCTCACCGACGTCAGTGAAGACCTATCATTGGTTTGAGAGTTGTGTATTGGCTGCCATGGCATAGCGGCCAATGCAAGGGTACTATTTCCCAGTAAATACAGAGGAAACATGGTTTCTTAACCCTGCAGGTCGGCAGCCCAGTTGTACATTGTAGCTGACCCCACAAAATCACTTAGATCGATTGCACATGACTTCATTGACCACCATCTTTGATGAAAAACAATGGAAACATGCACGTGTGTACCTGCTGCGCACAACTCTCACTACAAAATTATGCTTACCAGAATAAGGTCACCAGCCAAACCACCATGTCACATGTACAATTTGTGACTGGTATCGTGCTCCTTTCTGCTTAGCAGACAATTGTTAAGCAATATTTTCTGCTTTTAAAAGCAGCTCTACATGTATGAAATTGGGCCCCGGAATTACACAGAGCCCACAAAAGCCTCTGTTGCCCTGGGCCCAATTTCTCTGCTTAAGCACAAAAAGTAGCTGAGTGCAACAAA